>JAQFZQ010000433.1:0-33768 GCA_034696005.1 Glomeris marginata | reverse complement strand
TAGTATTTATTCTCTGTCTTACTTTGATTATCACAATTATCAGGATACTTTTTTCCCCGTGTCAGAAGTCCTTTAAGTGCTAATAACTTTTTTACTAATTTTCAATGAGATTCTGTTTTCACTACTTCATTTTATTTAGTTTTTTCTTTATGCTTTGAGCAAGCTTTGTGAGATTGGAGATTGGATTAGTATATGTGAACCTCCTAACTTAATTACCCCTCAAATATTTCCATATAGGAATGCGCACCGGGTTACCAGCGTGAAAGTTTTGCGGGTTCCATTCGCGGTCGCTGCGTGAGGTGCAACTGCCACGGGCACTCTGAATCGTGTGACCCCAACACATCGCAATGTCTGGTTAGTATAGTTACATAGCCTCTTTTACTAAAGCAATTGAAAACGGTACTGGAAAAGGTACTGGCTTGCGAGCGGCTGCGGGTATGGGGCACTAACTGTTAGCATAGCTTGAATAAAGTTGGCAACACTTTTGTCATTGCGGATTGGCTGAGGTATGATTGGGCGGGGCTTCAATGTATAGCTGTGCAGTTGGGAATGCAGTTTGTACAATGACGTCATTCACTAGGATGTCATTGGTTGAGGCCATTTTATTCTTTTGGAGCAACAGGTACTTCATACTGAGCTACTGTGACACTGCAATGTGTGACATCACCTTTAAATGAAGTTTTAAAATGCATTTTAATCCAGTTTGAACAGGAGATCCTTTGTGGGTGGAGCTTAGGACAGCAGATCCTTTGTGGGTGGAGCTTTGAACATCAGATCCATTTTGGGTGGAGCTTAGAGCAGCAGATCCTTTGTGGGTGGAGCTTAATTTATGTTTGACCTACATTTTTATGTAATAGGAACAGTAACATGGGCAATATGAGCTATATAAGGGGTATAGGGCACTTGGGAGGTGAAAATGACGTCATAGGTGGGCGTGCCTTATTTCTGCCTCGCTGTGATTGGTCGAATTCGGGTTCTCCCTCTTCCGTTGCCGTAATAAGGCAGGAAATTCGTACATTCAGTTGATTCAGTCCTACCTGAAGCCAATTGCACCAATTAGGCCCCTCCCACTCACCGATTACGTGGAACCGGAAGATTCATTGTGGGAGGAGCTTGATGAACTTTTTGTACTTTTTGCAGAGATGCCAACACAACACTGAAGGTTCGAGTTGCGAAAGGTGCATCGACGGTTACTATGGCGATGCCCTTAGTGGTTCCCCTGATGCCTGCCAACCGTGCCCTTGCCCTCTAACCACCCCAACCAATCAGTAAGTGCCATCGTCTTAACCACGCCCAATCACATTCGCATGCTACATTTAAATTGCCATTTAATAGGTTTGCCCGAACTTGTTACTTGGACACCGACAACCAGCCAACTTGTGTCAGCTGCAGCACCGGTTACACCGGCCGCAATTGCCAACAGTAAGAGGGTGTAACTATTACTCTTTTAAGTGTCTAATCGGTGTAAAGTTAACTTATTAGTTGAAAGTTTTAACGCAGCATTGATATATTTCAAATTTCATAAATTTAAAGGTGCGACACGGGATACTTCGGCGACCCACGGCAACCGGGAGGAACCTGCAGAAGCTGGACTCCTGGCCCTCAAGGACCTTTAATAAGGGTCCTAGAACCAAAGGTCCTTAGGTCCAACGAAGGTTCCAACGTGGTGTTCCAATGCGTGGTGACGGCGGACCAAAGCGGAACCGCGGATCGCACGGTGCGAATGGTGTGATTTTGTTGTAGTTATGGAGGATGGTTTTTAAGGTGTGTTTTGTTGTGTAGGTTGTGATCAGGTGGGTGAAGGAACAAGGGCAGTTGCCCCAAAGGGCCCAGTCCATCGGAGGAGTGTTGACCATCCCGAATGTCCGCGCGGAAGATGGCGGAAGATACATTTGTATCGGAAGCAACTTCTACCAGGAAGATAGGGACTATGCAAACTTGGAAGTAATAGGTATGTAAGTGTAGAATTTGAAAGGAGTAATGTTAAAAGTGTAGTTTTACTCCTTTGAGGGGTGTGACTCCGGCAAAATAGCAAAATTTACGCGCGCGGAGTAGATAGAAATTTACGAGTTAAAGTTTAGTTAGGACTTTAATTGGAAAGTTTTCAAAAGAAACAGTTTTCACTATAGACAGGTTTTCAAATTTTCCACCTTCGATCTTTAATGACCGTTTTCTATTGCTTTTGAAAGCTTGCGGAAGGTCTCCAGGTACCGTACTTCAACTGTGTTTCATTAAAGTAACTCTTGATTTCAACTGCGGTACAAAATAAGATAGGAAAGCAAGAAAATAGTTATGAATACCTCCTAAATTAATTACCCCTTGACTTTAAACGCCAGTAACTTGTTTTTACTAATTTCCACTGAGATTCTGTCTTCGCGGTTATTGTGTTTTAATGGTTATTCTTTACTTCTGTTAACCTTCAGGGTACTTTACAAAACCATGTCAGTTCAGCTTTAAAGTTCGGAGGGGTAATTAAGTTACCAGGTTCACCTATACTAATATTTTACAAAATAATCACATGGATTTTTTGAGAAAAATGGCTTTCTTCGTTGTTTTTCTTTGTGTAGTTTACATTTAAGAATAAATCAGAAAACAATGACAGTTCACCTTTAAAGTTAGAGGGGTAATTAAGTAAGGATGTTAGATTTCTTCCTAATTGTTGCTTAATAATCTACATGGATTTTATCGCAACACTTTCTTTCTTCGTGTAGTTTACGCTTAAGAATAAATCAAAAACCTATGTCAATTCAGCTTTAAAATTTAAAGGGGTAATTAAGTTAGCAGGTTCAACTAATATTTTTAAAATAACTTCCACTGGATTTTATTGCAAAAATGGCTTTCTTCGTTGTTTTTCTTCGTGTAGTTTCCATTTAAGATTAAATGACAAAACCATGTCAGTTCACCTTTAAGTGGATAGAATTAAAGCTGAGATGACTTGCAAAGGAATAAAGAGTTACTTTAAGTCCTGCATGTTACATGAATGATTAATAACCTTACTCTAACCGTATTTCGCACGCAGCGTGCACTATCATGGCTTTATCGCGAGGTAAACTGCATTTCCGCAACCTTAAAGCTGAATGCTCTTCTAACAACTTTCAGCTTTAACTCGCTACTAACCCAACTAACAATGCTTCTAGGTGGCTTCTACGTTGCTCCTCGCGTTCGTATCGAACCGCGGTCCTTAGAGGCCCGCGTCGGTTCCTTCGTTGAGTTCCGTTGTGTGGCCGAAGGGTTCCCTAGCCCCACTCTCCGATGGTCAGGTGGCCATCACAACCACCTCAACCCTTATAACACCTTCAGGGATGGAGTCTATCAGATCGGTTTCGTCCGTAAAGACGACGAAGCCAATTATTACTGTACGGCTACTAACGTTGCCGGGACAGACACCGCGCAGGCAACCCTCTTCGTCAGGGATGGTTAGAGATAACCAGAAGTGGATGGTAGATGGTGGTGTACTGATGGAAGAGTGGTTTTTGTTTTAGGGGACACTGGACCATCTAGCATCACGGTGGAGGTGACGCCGGCTTCGTTGAACGCGAGACCCGGGGACTCGGTGAGCTTCAATTGCAGGGCCGATGGGAGTCCGACACCGACGGTTGTGTGGAGTAGGGCTGGTGGGGAACCACTGCCATCAGGAGCTTTGCAGGTACGGTGGAAGAACAGTATTACATTGAGATTCTAAAAATTATATTCAAATTTTTATTCAAATTCAAATTGTGATTGAAGTTTGTTTACATTTTTATCCAGTTTCAAATTTATATTCATTTTATATTCGAATTTATATTCATACGGTTTCAAATTGTGATAGATCATGTAGACAATTTATGTTTATAACCATGGACTTGCGTGTTTCCAGTCCGGTGGTCAACTGTTCTTCCGCAGAGTCGACGACTCTTACCGCGGAGTTTACATCTGCACCGCGTCAAACACCTTGTCCACCAACCACGGCAGAGTTACCTTGGAAGTAACTTCCGGTAAGTTACTTTACCATATCCTTTCAGACCGTGGTTACACTGTTCCATTCATTTAGCCGGAACAAGACCAACCGCTCGCATCGAGCCGGAACGGCAGACCGTTCCTCAAGGTACCACCGCGGAGATCAGATGCATTGTCACCGGTGACCCTCCGCCGACGATCACTTTCGGGAAAGCCGGCGAAGAGCTCTCGCCGCAGCACCATCAGGTAACTATACTTGGAACACTGATGGAGGTGGAAGGAAATGACTATGTGAATCTGTTTGTCCCGGTTCAAGGTGTCGGGGAACTTGTTGCAAATCATCAATGCGCGTATCGAGGACCGCGGCATTTACACGTGCGTCGCGGAGAACAGTCAAGGCCTGGAACAGAGTTCGGCAATAGTTGAAGTGGAAAGTAAGTTGTATTCCCAATCGGGAACATTGTTTCAATTTAGTATTTCTATTTGGAACTATCTGGAACATTGTTTCAAAGCTCTGGTTCCATTTGGAACACTATTTCAAAGCTATAGTTCCATCTGGAACACTATTTCAGTGTAGTATTACTTGTACTTTTGCAGGAAGAGAACCTCCAGCCATTGAGATGTACCCTGGAACGAGCCAGTCCATCACCCAAGGTGGCAGCGCGCTGTTCCAGTGCCGAGTGGTTGCCGGTGCACCAAATCCGACAATCACTTGGGCCCGCGCGGATGGAAAAGCGTGGCCTTTGTCCGTCGAGATCCTCAATTCGGTCATCAGGTCCTTCATCTGCTTACTACACCTTCAGTTACAACTTTGTTACGTTACCACGTAGTACTCAATGTACTCAACCGTGTTCCAGGTTCAACCGGGTCACCGGAGAGGAACAGGGGCAGTACGTGTGTACCGCGAAGAACGATGCCGGGACTGTCACGGCAACCGCGAACCTTGCCATCAGAGGTAATTGGGAAGCTTATGAAAGTTTGGGGCTGTTATACGGAAGGATAGGCCTAACTGTGTATCTAACACTGAAACTTCCTTGTTAGGTGTTCCAACAATCACGGTGTCACCCGGTAGTCCTTACACCGCGGTCATCGGACAGAACGTTCGCTTCGAGTGCCGCGGCCACGGAAGCCCTCTTCCGAACGTTTCGTGGAAGCCGTTGGACCGTCCCACGTTCCTGTGAGTAGCAACGGGCATCGCGTGACGTCATCTGTTTATATTTGGGATTGGAACGGAGGGTTGTTTCTTTTTGGAACGCGTAGAGATTCGCGCAAGTATGCTTCTGAGGTTTCATCAGCGGAAGACGCGAACGTGGCAACGTTGGAGATCCGTCAAGCGAGACGCGAGGACAGCGGCTACTACGTGTGTGTGGCCACCAATGAAGCTGGAACAACGGAGGAACGGATGCAGCTCATTGGTCAGTACCAACATTGGTCCACCGCTGAACTACGCAAACCTGTTAAGCCTATATTTTCCACAGTTTCTGATTCGCACGTGTCCCCGGGAATCGACGTGGACCGCAAGGAGTTCATCGTGGACCAAGGAACAAGAGCGGAACTACGGTGTGCGGTTGTAGGTAAGAAGCGAAAATAGTTAAAAAAGTGTAAATTGGTTTATTTGGTACGTATGGCAAACCTGGGTGTGTTTAAATTTGTTCCAGGTGAAAGGAGCGTTGAGTTGAACTGGATACGAGGAGACCGCGGCGTGATGCCGGTCCAGCACGACATCCAAAATGGTGTCCTCATCATCGATAATGTCAGGAAAGAAGATGCCGGAGATTACACATGCCTGGGAATCATTGACGGATCTACTAATTTTGCAGTTTCCACTAGACTCGTAGTCGTAGGTAAGTGAAACTTCCGAATAGATAACGCGACACTGTTTACGAGTTGAAAAATACATTTTTGTTTTAATATTGTGTTGCTGCTACGAAGGAAAAAGAGGTATGGTTATTTAAATAGCTTATTAATGAGGGTTTGTAGTGATTCTAAAAATATAATGACTATCAGGATTAATCGAAACAAATTCAAAACAAAATGAAAGATTAAAAACATTTGGCAAATTATATTGAATTAAAAAGGACAAATGACAATGTATATAGTGATTTGGTGCCCCACTGTAGTCACTATGCTCCTCCCACATGATTCAAGGGTGGTTTTGTTGTGCCCCACTGTAGTCACTAAGCTCCTCCCACACTAAACAAGGGTAGTATTGTTGTGCCCCCCTGTAGTCGCTAGGCTCCTCCCACACGATGCTAGAGGTTGTTTTGTTGTGCCACACTGTAGTAACTATGCTCCTCCCACAAAAATCCATTGTAGTTTTGTTGTTCCCCGCTGTAGTCAATAGGCTCCTCCTACAGAGCCAGAAACTTACTACAAGTAGTAGATTCTAAAATTAATTAGTAAAAACTTTCCTTGTACACCCCTCTCTAGTTGGTTAGGTGTGGTTTTGTTGCGCCCCACTGTAGTCACTAGACTCCTCCCACACGATGCTATGGGTGGTTTTATTGCCCACACACTATAATGGACATGGCAGTTGCTGATCTCAATTGCTGGAGCGGTGACGTCATCGTACGTTTGGGCTGATTATAAGATTATAAACAGAGGGGAGGAACCCTTCTCCCTCGAAGTAGACTCGCCCATAGGTATATAAGCAAGGGACAGACTGGTTTCTCGGTCAGTTGCTGGCGGTTGTCCAGCAGGATAGTTGGATTATCTAATGTCCTTAGACACTGTTCCAAATAAGAAACGGATCCAAATGCAGTATACTCTAATGTTCCATATATAAAAACAAGAGATAGCAATAGTATTTGCGCGTACGTAAATTAATTCTTGTTTCTCGTAACACGCTGTCCGACGAACGCAGGCGGAAGATGTAAGTCAGTTCGGCGCGATGAAACAATACCAGCATGTGATATTATACTGGATTATGATAATTATGGGGATTCTGTGTGTGTTTATTATAATAGCACCTCCAAAGATAGTTCTGACTCCAACGATCCAAACGGTGAAACCGGGAGACTCTGCCCTCTTCAGATGCGAAGCTACCGGCGATCAGCCCATCGACATCGAGTGGCGTAAACTCAACGGTGCCTTCTCACAGAACGTGGTGGTCAGGAACGGTGACCTGGAATTCAGGGGAATCGGGTTTGTTGATGCCGGACGCTACGCTTGTGTCGCGGTCAACCCTGTTGGAAAGGCGGAATCGACCGCGGATGTTATCGTCAACGGTAAGTTTTTCCAACCATTTTCTCTAGATACTTCTTTAAGCTATACTATATTATTAAACATCACTCAATGAGGTTAGAATTAACTGGAGGGAGCACTAAGGGTGAAAAGTGAAGCCAACTGCAATTTGGCACGCGATTTGTACAAATTTCAGAAAAGCCATTAATATTGTTGGACTTGAAGACTGAAATAACAGAAGCTGGATTTAAGCATTGTAAAATTAGGCAAGATTTAAGGCCAACAATCTTGTGGAAGTGATTGATAAGTTCAAACTGCAGGGAATAAGCCTAAAGAGCAGACGACGCGGTAGTTCAAACGTAAGAATGGGCGGGGCAGAGGATTCAATTAGACTCCTCCTTCACTTCATCTTCTCCTTCTTCATCTTCTAATTCTTCTCCTCTTTCAGCTTCATCTTCTCCTTCATCTTCTTCATCTTCTAATTCTCCTCCTTCATAAATCTTCTCCTTCATCTTCTCCTCCATCTTATTCATCTTCTAATTCTTCTCCTTCATCTTCTCCTCCATCTTATTCATCTTCTAATTCTTCTCCTGCTTCTCCTTCTATCTTATCCTTCTCGTTCTCCTTCTTCTACCCCTTCTTCTTCATCACCTTCTCCTCCTTCGCATTCTTCTTCCTCTCCTGTTTCTTCTCCTTCCTTTCCTCCTCCTTCATCTTCTATCTTCTCCTTCATCTCCTTCGGCTTCTTCTTCTTCAGTTCCTTCTCCTTCTGCTCTTCCACCTTCTTCTTGGTCTCATCTTCGTCCAAGGTCTCATCTACGGCTAGTTAATTACAACCTCCTTGCAGATATAGCATTGGTTATAGCAATATAGCCAATTCGGCGGCCATCTTGTATGCAGTAAAAATTTCGAATTTTCATATGCACGCATTTTTATAGTGGTAATCCGATGTCAAAATGGCGTTGAATGTCTAGGTAAATTTACAAGTTTTGCGATCGTATAGGCATTCCTGCATTTGTTACCCTTATCTTCGTAAATGAGCTATAAATTGTTGGAATTTTCCCGACGTGGGCAACCGATTTTCGCCATTGCGGCAGTGATGATCGGGCAGCTACGCCTGGCAAAATGGAACGTTTTCGCAATTTGAAATCGGCGCGATTTCGTCTTGCATTTCGTGCGCGTTTTTTCGTTGTTTGAGAAGAAATAAGTGGCGGATTTCGACCATACTTATACAGAATGTGATGCTGAGAGTTGGAGGAAAGCCGTCGATGATGAAATTTGTAAGTTTAACGCGATTTTGACGTCGGATTGGCGTTTTTCGCCGACGGAAATTTGGGATTTTTAAAACGCCACAAGATGGCCGCCTACGTTCTATAGTGAATAAGTCTGATTTCTTGGATACAATGTACGTGAAGTAATCTGTGATGATTGAGTTAGTGAAGGTAGATACTGTAGAAGCAAGTGCCCTTAAGTACGTAATTAAAGTCACAGTTCATTTCATCACGTTCAATATTGAACCCAAGATTGAACCTTGGAGTAGTTAGTCCAAGATTGAACCAACTCCTTGATTGAACACTGTCATTTCGTCACACTATTCCTGTATAAAGTTTCTATCATAGTCATACTCATTTCATCACAACATATTCGTAAAACTAATGTGACGAATTTACAAGTTTAATGTGACAAGTTTAGAGAGATAAAACTAAAGTGACGAATATATTGCGACGAAATGGGTATGACAGAAATACTGTGGCAGGAACAATGTGACGAAATGAACCTTTTTCAGTTTTCAGCCATTGGCTGAAAACAATTAAAAATGGCGTCTTTAATTGGAATCAATTGGGTAAACTTATTTCGGCCAACCAGTTTGTAGCTTTATCCCAACTAAGTCCTCCATATTGGAAGAAGGCGGAGCTTCTGAAAAAGGTCTATTGAATGTGACGAAGCGAACCGCGCGACTTGTCTTTGCGCTGCGCTTTACCTTTACCGACTCAATCCAACACTGGTTACGCTACCGTATGGTACCGTTAACTTGATTGGTGGGCCATTGTGTCTTGCACGCTGCTTACCCATCGAAAAAGGATCATTGTGCCAAAAAGTGGTGATCATTGTGCAGCCAGGATTGCCCGGTACGTATGAACAGATCTCGACGTGCAGATCGTCACGTGCCATTACCCAAAGCACCATTAAACCCAGTGCACTTTGCCAGCCCTCAGGCACCGATTGCACCAATTGTGCCGTACGTGTTCTAGGACCTCTCGGGGTCCTTGCGCTAACAACCATTCTGGTGCTTATACTACGCGTAACGCAAGAAAGTTACGCGTGCTGAATGTATAAGCCGGTATTGGGAACCGATATTGTCGCTGTTCCGTTAAGTTCATCTTATTCTGTCTGGAACAATTCCTAAAATTTAACAACCTGGGTTCCTGATGCGGTCAGCCCTCGTTATAAGAGCCCTCCCTTGTGGAAATGGCCAATAGAAATCCTATAGGAACTTACGGTTAAAAGGCTATAGATGGTTCTATAGGAAATGGTTCCAAAATAATATAGGTGTCTATAGTAACTTTCTTATATAATCCCGTACAGTCTATAACGAGGGCTGATTGTATAACGTTAAAAGCCTTATACTATACCTTATCTTTTTCATAAAGTTATGTCAAAAGTACTCGTTACGTATGCCGTGTGCTTAGCGCAGTGTGTCACGTAGCTGCGCGGGATCTAATTCGTAAGAATCAGTGACAGTTGAGGAAAATTAGTTTGGAAATTGGTTTGAAAATAGTTAGTATACTTTGTTATCCGTCCAGAGGAAATGAGATAATTTTCTTTTCGGGTAAAATATCGTTAAGCCCCATCCCCCGTTCAGGACGTAAACGAATGTTCCGCGGACAATATTGCCTTAAAAGTTTGATATGATGCTTCTCAGTAATAATACAGTGTGCCATATTATCCTGAAGGTTAGTTGGGTGGATATGCAGGATTTATACGTCATAATATATTGATTTTACTATCGAATGGGACCAGCGGCAATTTTTACGCGTACGTTGTATCCGCTACGTTGTTTTACGGGTAAAGCGAAGAGATTCAGCGAATATCTCTAGAAATGCAATTGTTCACCTCAGTATTAATGTATTCTATATAATATTTACTCGTAATACATAATACAACAAGATTTATGTGTCCGGTTGTCTGTATTTGTATCCTGTGATACTTTGCGATGTTTGGAAATTTGACTGTGATGTTACCTAACTATATTAGCACCACTTTCCTGCTCTCTATCTTCTTTTTATTTCTCTTCAATTTATGGAGATTGGAAAATAATATAATCTAATAATAATTATAATATATATTCATGATATGTGAAGGAATAAAGCATGGCATTCAATTGTTCTATATAAATAGCTGGTTTTCTGTATATGCAATATGTTTCTTCAGCATGTCTTGTAGTTGATCTTTTCTTCTCTCACATCTGTATTGAAGATGAACTGAAATGGTTTTGTAATTATAATCGTAAAATTATTACAATTTCTGGAATTAACGGCCGATGACCGAAATTTTGCGCGAAATAAAAAATAGAAAAATATTATTTATAAATAAACTGTTTGAGAAATTAAAGAAATAACTCCATAGGGAAGTAGAATATACTTTTAGGAAGTGGGTAAAAAATTACCAGGAATTAAGCAGCAAAATAAATGGTGGAAAACGTGGAATAACGTTGCTCCATTGGAAAGATTACCGCCATCCGTTGGCGGGAAGAGGTACTATAAAGAATTAGTCTGCCCCCTTAATGTACTGTATATGTGAATATGGTAGACATGTTGCTATTAAAAAGAAAAAAAAAAACATTTCAGTTCACTTTAACACGTTCAGCACTTGAGTCTTCGAATGCGATGCGCTGGCACTTTCCACCTTCTTGTAGCAACCCGAGGTCCCCCTGAGGTCCTCCAAGGCATCTTCCAGCATCTTACGGTCTGTCTTATAACTTGCCATCTTCAAAAACCTCTTATTCCTCTCTCCTCTAGTTCCTCAACCACTTCTATCTCTTAGTAACTTACTTTTTGAATTGGGTTCTGTGTCCAATATCTCCTTGTCGAGTATACGTAGCGTAACCGATGCATGGTAGTAATGTTAGTTAGACATGTACAAGTTGTAGGTATAGTTTATGTTTAGGAAATATACAGGGTGTACCTGATTACCATTGACAAAAGGTGAGGGTGCGCAATGGGGCTAATTGAAACGTGTGTTCCTCTTTGGTAACGCTCGTTCCAACGTGTCCCATCTATACCATTGATGGTTTGTCAATGGTGGATCAGGTATATCCTGTATTAAGTAGATAAGGTGAAAAATCCAATGAGGTACGTGTATAGATGGAACAAGTGTCTTCATTCTAGGACAAGGGTGTACGACGAGCGAACAGTGCACGGATGGGGGGTGCGTTGGCGCAGACTGCGGTTCGCAAGGTCCCAATTTGCAGCCAGTTCATTGCACAGGCACAGTTGGACAAGACCCTTGTGGTATCAGATATTACAAATCTTATCTTATGCAAAACTAACTTCACCTACTAACGGCAATGGACCGTACTAATGTGGCGTAAGGAAAAAACCCCGTTAACAGTTTGCCGCATGTTGCTTGGTAACTAATCGGTGACTAAACGTTGGTTACTGATGGTTATGGATGAATGTGGTACTAACAAAGGGTTGGGCAACAAGATCCTTGCATCTTGGGATACGTAAGGTTAACCGCCGCGCGAAGATAAACCTGATTCGGCTTGCCCCGGTATCCCCGTTAACAGCTTGCGTAGGATAAAAGGGTGATTGGGGAGGAAGGGAACTGTAATGTTTATGTCAATGTGTGTAGAGGATGGTACCACATCTGGCACCAGGGAAGCGGTGGTGTACGTTGGAGGATCGGTGGACTTGCAGTGCAAGTTCTTCACGACGGGACCGGAACCGGAGGTGCAGTGGACCAAGGAGGCTGGGTCGCTTCCAGTTAACAGCAGGGTTTATGGGAACGTCCTAAGGTAAGAAGAATCTGGTTAATCTCATTAGGGGAGATGTTAGTTAGACTAACAGATATAATGGTTAATTGTCTGGTGTTAGGATAACCCGCGTTAGGATAGAAGACGGTGGACGGTACATCTGCAACGTGATCACCTCGAAAGGACCGGTGACAGATTATGCAGATTTGAGAGTTCAGGGTCAGTTTGCATTTGTATTATATTATTCTAAGTTATTCCAAAAGGTTACTTTATAAATTATAAACTAGGAACTAATGTCGGTATAAATGTGAACGTGTGTCGTTAAGGGGTAACTGTGCACTTATTATTTTATATCAGCATGACTAATGGATTTATTTGCATGTTGCTTGATGGACCAATCAGAAATCGCATGTGGAAGGGATGAGTTTAGGTGCAGGGATGGCATGTGCATTCCTCACTATAGAAACTGCGATGGCACAGCTGACTGCTTCGATGGCTCCGACGAAACCATTTGCGGTATCTTATAATAACCTCTTAATTTTGTTATTAATCAATTAACAGTTAAGTAATGGCTTAATTATACAGTGGATTTTTTACAGTCACCTTCGTTCCCAAGGGAAAAAGTTTATTCACAAAATATAACATTTTTTGGAACAATTTTGCAAAATGTTGGCGAGCTAGGAAACTTTGCAGAATCCTGCACGATTGTGTATAATATTTCCTGCAGATTTGTGTTACATTGGGCAGATTTCCTGCATTAAACTGCATAAATCTTTGCATAATATTTGACTTCATAAGACTTTGCATATTGTTGCATAAATTATGCATAATGTTTTGCCTAAAATTTGTATAACGTTTTGCATAAACTTTTATCAATGTTTTGCATAAACTTTGCACAATGTTTTACATAAACTTTGCACAATGTTTTGCATAAACTTTGCATAATACTTTGCATAACATTTTACTGCATTGCAGTCGATTTACATTGTGCATAATATTTTTATGCGCAAAGGTTTTTCCTTCACGGCTTACTTCGCCGACTTATACTTCATTCCCTCGTATCCTGGCAAAAAAAAGGCGTGGCTTTGGAAACGGAGGCGTTTACCTTTTTCAGTCGCTTTATATGCTAGCCAATGGAGTTGGCTTCCATTTGTAAACAACAGGTGGAGCTACAAATGGAAGCCAACGCCATTGGCTAGCATATTAAGCGACTGAAAAAGGTAAACGCCTCCGTTTCCAAAGCCACACCTTTTATTTTGGCAGGATACGTGGGAATGAAGTATACTTCGCAGTCAATCAAAATGGTGATCATCCTGGAGTTGACTGTAAAATAAATCCACTGTATTAATACATTAATAACGGTAATAATATAATAATAATAATAATGATGATGATGATGATAATAATAATCTGTTTATTCTCACGCGTGTTCTTGCCGCATGCGCTTTACCGCACGCAGTAACGTTGCATGTTTTGCAGTGGATAAATTACCATGTGAACCACCTTACGGCTTTCGTTGCGGCGACGGCCATTGCATCCGAATTCATAAAGTCTGCGATAGCATTTACGACTGTTCGGATTACTCGGACGAAAGAGCATGCCGCCGCTATTCCAGGGGTTCGTGGTGACACATCGCGTTAACCTTAACACTATATCTTCCTCACGTAGAAAAGATAGTCAAGAAAGCTAACTAACAACCCCTCTAGCCGTAAGTTAATCTGGATCTGGGGGCAATTTAACAGGACTGTCCCCGCTGTCGGTACGCATCGAACCAACCCTGGAGTACGTGCGCCGTGGCGACAGCCTGGACGTACGTTGCGTGGTCTCCGGTGACCCCGCCGCGGTGGTCATGTGGTCCAAAGTGGGAAGCCCCTTGCCACATAACACCCAGACCTCGGGAGATATCCTGAGGATCATCGATGTCCAGCCGGAGAACGGAGGTCTGTACCGGTGCCAGGTGTCCACGTTCACCGGCAGCTACCAGGAGGATTACCAACTGGCGATTCAGAGTGAGTACATGGAAGGGTTTAAGGGGTGTCTCTAGTGATCAAGGGAGGGTTGGTATTTGGGGTGATCTGAGAAAAGCACGTACGGTATATAGATTTTGTAGCGTGTCGTACCTCAGAGTAGCGCAACCTTTTCTATCTTATGCATTTCGCGGATCGTTGCGATGTCACTAACGCGTCTTCCTGCGGTGAGTATATCTCAATAACTTTGTAAATGCATGTCATTTGTGGCTCAACGTGATAGTGTTTACCGTAAATTTCCTTATAGAAGCCCGGGCCTCTATAAAAAGCAGCTAATAGAATACAATGGCGCTTTTGCAAGCGGCGTTTCAGCGGTTTCCCGGGGGTTCCCGGTTTTTAATCACTGTCTAACCACAATAACACGGGTTCAATTGGAAACCGGGCTTCAATTGGAAACCGGGCTTCAATTGGAAACCGGGCTTCAATTGGAAACCGGGCTTCAATTGGAGACCGGGCTTCAATTGGAGACCGGGCTTCAATTGGAGACCGGGCTTCAATTGGAGACCGGGATTCAATTGGATACCGGCTTGTATTAGGAAGTGTACGGTGTAGTCTTGAGGCTGCAACACGTGTCTCACTCAAGTTGTAAAGCATTAGCACCTCCAATTAAATATGCCTTCATTGTGGTCTTTACCACTAGAGGATCCTAGAGGAGGAGTTTATAATGGCCGGGCAACAGCCAATCAGAATCACTATCACCTTGAGTTGCAAACTGCTATAAACACTGTTGTTTTAAAGAAGCAACTGGAAAATCTTTGTATAGTATTATATGGAAAGGAAGCCGTAGTAATATGATTGGACCGTGTCGCAGATATCGAAACGCGAACCCAAAACTCCGAAGTGGACACCCACACGGCACCGATGGGCACCAACGTGACCCTAAACTGCCGGAGTAACGTCGGCCCTCATGCGACTTACATGTGGACAAAGCAAGGAGGGATACTACCCTTGGATGCTTACATCCGCGAAGATGTACTGACCATCCCGGAGGTTATGGCGGAAGACGCCGGCACTTACATCTGCTCGGCCAGCACTTCGATGAAGACGGTCGACACGCCGGTCATCTTGACCGTAACCGGTCCGTGTCCATGTCCCTTATTAATACTCGATGACCATTAATTCCCTGTCTTACATTGGGGATTGACTTTTTTTCCCCAGGTGTGGTGCCGTACTTCGCGCAAGCTCCTCTTTCGTACATTTCGCTGCCAACGCTGCCGGACGCGTACCTCAACTTCTACATCGAGTTGTCCTTCAAACCGGAAGTTTCAGATGGTACGAAAGACGTTGGGAATTTGAGGAAGTTGAGATTGGTTTGCTAGATTGGTGATTTCTTTCCCTCGTAGGTCTTATTCTGTATAACGGACAGCAGCGCGATGGCGGGGGAGACTTCGTGTCGTTCGGCCTGTCGCAGGGTCACGCGGAGTTCAGGTTCGATGTCGGTGCTGGGCCTGCGGTCATCCGAAGCAGGCATCCGTTGGCTCTGGGGACGTGGCACACCGTGAAGCTAAGCAGAAGCAAGAAGGAAGGTGAGTTGTGTAATTTGTGCTGTAATAAAGTGCGGGAGTATAAGGAAACCTTCTTGATTATACCTGACTCATCCTCATTCGCCAGCTGTTTCATTCTTTGTAATTCAACCTGTTCCTCCCAGCCCCATATTTCTACTCCATATATATCATAATTGCTTCTACCACCGCTCTGAACAGCCTACTGCGAAGTCCCACGTTCCTACCAGAATCAGATATATTTATGAACCTTCCCATTAGGCGTGATGTCTATCGATGACCAGCCTTCCGTGAATGGTTCGGCTTCTGGGAGGTTCCAAGGTCTGGACCTGATCGAAGCGCTGTACATCGGAGGAGTTCCGGATTTCAACGGGATCCACAAACTCGTGGGTTTCAACCGCGGCTTCGTTGGATGCATCAGCCGGTTGATAGTTGGGACAACCATCCACGAGCTGTCCCAGGATGGGAAGGAATCCCATGGGGTGACCACATGTGAAACCTGTATAACGAACCCATGCAAGAACTCGGGGGTTTGTCAGGAAGCAAGGACCGCAACCGGATACATGTGCATCTGTCCTCCGGGGTTCTCGGGAGATCGGTGTGACAACGTTGGAGATTCTTGTTATCCAGGTACATACATAAAAAGAAAATGGTTTCATTCTGTTATAATAATTTTAAATAAATGTTTTTACACGTGTTTAGGACTTTGCGGACCCGGCACTTGCGTCAATAAACCTTCCGGATTCGATTGCTACTGTCCTTTTGGTAGATCAGGGCTACATTGCGAAAAAGGTAACTGGATGTGAAGAGGTATGTTTGCAGATCAAGAAAGTAAAAGTTTTCTGTTTGTTTGCGTACGTAAAGAAATAAAAATCTACGAACCGGCTTTCCGCGACGATGCCTTCGTGGCTTATCCAACTCCGACCGGTGCCAACGTCCAGAAGCTGAAGTTCGCCATGAGGTTCAAGCCGAGGGACCTTCACGATGGCATCTTGATGTACTGCGCACAAAGCGACACGGGACAAGGGGACTTCGTGTCGCTGTCGATTCGCGACAAGAAAGTGGAGTTCCGGTTCGACACCGGATCAGGTGATTAAATTCTGTCTTCCAACTCCAATTATTATTTGATAGAAGTGATGGAAAAGAGATGGGATTGTAATGTGGTGTTTGATACGCGAAGGCCCCGCGGTGCTGCAAAGTGCCCAAGAGGTAGTTCTGGACGATTGGACCAAAGTAGTGGTGGAACGGACACATAGGGAGGGGAAACTGATGGTGAACGATGATGAGGAGGTGAAAGGCAAAGCTCCTGGACACACCAGAGGACTGAACCTGAGGACTCCGCTGTACATCGGCAGCGTGGACAAGCGACGAGTGTCCGTCTCGCCGTTCGTGCAAGTTGACCATGGCTTTGACGGATGCGTGTCGCATGTATGGTCAATTTTTAAACATTTTTACCAAGTGCAAAAATCAGTATTCGTAATGGGAAACTCATGGTAACAGGTTGAAGTGAGCGACGTGGCTGTTGACCTGGTGAACGCAGTCGTCGACGCGGCCAACGTCGAAGACTGCGGCGGCCACACACCCTGCGAACGCGAACCTTGCTTGAACGGAGGAACTTGCAAGGAGACAGGACCGGAACCGGACAGCTACCATTGCACTTGCCAGGATGGGTTCACCGGCAAGAACTGCGAGGAAGAGGAGGACCTTTGCGCGGTCATCTCGCCGTGCGTCAACGGCGGTACGTGCATCGGGACCGGGACTTCGTACAAGTGCCGGTGTCCGTTAGGTTACGGAGGGACGAATTGCGAACAGAGTGAGTATTTTATGTTTATGGTATTTTATGTTTATGGTATTATATAACTCACCGTCTTGACCTGTTGTGTTCGCGCGCGTCAAGGTGTTGAGTTCAGCGACAGCGTGGGCTTCCACGGCGACGGATACCTGGAGTTCAAGAGGGACTTCATCCCTCACACCACTGCCACGGCCAACGAGGTCATCAACTTGTCTTTCGAGACTTCGGAGCCGAACGGTCTGTTGCTGTGGCACGGACAGAAACCGGAGACGGACGGTAAAAGTAAAGATTTCCTCGCGCTGGCCATCGCGGACGGATACCTGGAATTCAGGTAAATTTGTAATTAAATGGTAGTAATGTTATTTTTAGAGGTTTGTATTTGATCAATGCTAAAATGGTGGCTTTAATTGTTATTTGTTATAGTTACGAACTGGGAAGTGGAATCGCGCTGATTAAGTCGCAGATTAAGGTTGATGATGGACGGAGACACCACGTTGCTCTGAAAAGGTTTGAATGCGAAAAAGAGATTTTTATGTATAGTCCACGCAAGGGTGAGAATGAAACAACAGGGTCTATGGAGGGTGTGGCATCCTATCGAAGACACGCCCTCTATAGATAAACATGGAAGAAGGCGGCTATTAAGAGGTGGGACTTATAAATTGGTTGGACTTCAATTAAAAGGGAGTAACCACACCCAGCTTTTGCTCCTCCCCTTTGTTCATGCTTTTTGATTGGAAACTGGTTTGAAGATACGCCTTCTATTGACCACACCCATCTTTTGCTCCTCCCCTTCCTGGTATATTAATGACTTGATTGGGAACTGCTGTGAAGACACACCCTCCATTGACCACACCCATCTTTTGCTCCTCCCGTCTCCTGGTATATTAATGCATTTTGATTGGGAATTAGTTTGAAGACACACCCTTCATTGACCACACCTAACTTTTGCTCCTCCCCTTCCTGGTATATTAATGACTTTTGATTAGAAACTTGTTGGAAGACACACCTCCATTGACCACACCCAGCTTTTGCTCCTCCTCTTCCTGGTATATTAATGACTTGATTGGAAACTGGTTTGAAGACACACCCTCCATTGACCACACCCAACTTTTGCTCCTCCCCTTCCTTGTATTCATGCTTTTTGATTGGGAACTGGTTTAAAGATAAGCCCTCCTTAGATTGTTGTTTCCTTCTCACTCTTAAACTGACTATAGATATTAAACTATTAATTATAAAATGTCCTGTAATATTATAAAGTTGAACTGGGATATATAACAAATATTGAAAATACACAGAACTCCATTACTTTTTCCAGGATTTCAATGACCAAGTTTGTTTTGTTTCTAGATCGGGCAAAAATGGCAGCATGGAAGTTGATGCTGTCTTCAAGGAGTTTGGTGATTCACAAGGGAACCTTCAAATGCTCAACACAGAGGGCAACCTCTACCTCGGTTAGTATCAACCCGCAAGGAACACACTTAAAAATTAATAAATAATACACTGTGATTAAATTCTATCTACTTTAAAGGTGGTGTTCCAAACCACAGACTGATGACTGCCGGACGTTACGTCAACGGTCTCAATGGGTGCATCGTAGATGTCGAGATCCAAGATTCAGGGGTTATCAATCTCATGGAGCAAGCAGAAGGAGGGGTTAATGCACTTCCCTGTGATAGGTAAATTCCCACTTATAAGCTTCTCCCTATTTCCAATTTTAAACCAATCCTAAGAGTTTTTGTATCGCGGTAGTGACGAGGATTACAGCGGCGACAGAATATCCAAGTAGATGACAACGCGCCGAAGAAAGGTACGCCAACCAACCAATACAATTTAACTTGGAGTCTCCCGAGCGTACTTATGCAAAATGGTTTAAAAATGCTTATTTCACGCACCACCCCGTCTGTCAAGTAAGTTTTTACGCTAGTCGCTACGTCACTTGATTCTCTCAAACATGTTTCGATCCGAGAGGGAGAAAGATAGAGAGAGAAAGAAAACTAATTTTTATACATTTTTGCTGCATTCCTTTACGTGCATTTTTCATGGTACGTACATGAAGCAAAGCCACCGGGGTCCTGGAATATACACGGGCAATGCATTTAAACGCGTACTTCTAAGGTGCGATACGTCACCTTTGATGTACGGATAGATTTATAATTTCCCTTCTTTACCAATGATATATACTCCATTTATCATCATCCAATTGGGTGAAGCCGAGAAACGAATTTTTTGACAATACATATACTTAAAAGTATTGCACCACGTACCGGTCAGTTTACCACAAAAATCGGTGTCCGGTGACCCGTTCCCGTGGTCAAAAACACGTTAAAGTACTCATCTTTTGCTAAGCTACAACTTTTGTAAGGGGTAAATTTTTCTTGAAAAATGACTATAGTCGGTGTTAGGGTGAAAATGAAACAAAGGGGTGTGTCTTCAAACCAGAAACCAATCAGATAGGGGGATTCATACCAAGATCCTCTTTGAAGAGGATGAGTAATCTTTGTGCAACCAATTACAGTGTTGGATACAGATTATTGGCTACCACCTTTTACAAAGACAGCCCACATTGGATACAAGCCCCGCCTCTTAAGCCCCCGCCCCTTAATACCTCTCATCTTATTGGTATTATAAACAAAGAGGAGCTACAATTGGGTGGAGGAAACTTTGTGCAACAAATGACAGTGTTGTGTTTTGATTAATTTACAGTATGATTACTACTTCCGAAATGAAAGTCTCTCTTGCTTAAGCCCCGCCCCTTAATACTACACCTTTTCACTTTTGAAATTGAACTGTTTTGAAAACGGGGGGAGGAGCAACAAATATAGTTTCGGGAAACTTTGCGCAACCATGACACAGCTTTTGCAGTGACACACCCACTTCGTTTAGGCCCCGCCTCTTAATATATAGGTACCTCCCATCTTGTTACATATTATAAAGAGGAGGAGCAAAACTGGGTGGAGGAAACTTTGTACCACAGTATGGTTACTACTTTTGAAATTAAAGTCAATCTTGTTTAAGCCCCGCCTTTCGAAAGGCAACTGGTTTGAAGCCACACCCTCCGTACACGCCCCTTCGTTGCATTCTCACCCTTGTACGGACTATATGCTATTATGATATTAGTTATTTTGAAGGCAAAAGACAAGGCAAGATATATGTAGGTGGTGCCAAACTTTTGAAGTGATACTTGTAGCTTAGTCTTCGTAACGCGCGCGTCGCAGCCAAAACGAAAAGCCTTTTCGACAAGACGCGCGGGTTAACCGCAAAGTTCTATAAGTTCACCTGTTTGAATTACAGTGCCAATAGACCCTTTTCTTACCCCCTTTCCCCCCTAATATTAAAAGTGTGGTTTATATACTAGGTTTAATTTCTAGCTGCCGATTAGATCGCGCGTTCTTTTTTTCTCGACCAGGGTGTGTTCTTTTTTTTTTTATTTTATTTCGGTGAATCTTATCTCCATATTTTCTTTAAGAAAACGAATTGCTTGACAGTACGGTCTCTCAACAGATGGGTGTATAATTAATTTGTGCAATAAGGATGCGAGGAAAATATTACGGCTTACGTGTCGCGGACGAACCTTTTAATATGTCGAAGCAGTGCCTTGTTTTTACGAAGCCGCGGTGAGGTTTGCCAAGATGGAATTTGCATCTTAATCTGTTGGGGGTTGTTCGTGTAAGAATAAGTAAGATTGAGTAAGAAGAGGGAATGATGATTCGGTTGGATTTTTGACGTACCGCGATCCCCGTCTTGCAGCTTTTTTAATATAACAAATTATCCCGATATACTTGCAATTATAGCTTTCCGTCTATAAATGTTTACTGAATAAGGAAAAAGATAAATGAATAAGTGAAATTATAAAGTGCAATGGTGGCATAATAATATAAAACACCGCTGTTGTTCATGTCGTGACGAACGTTTTTTGGAAACATGTTTTTGTTTTTTTGTACGGTTTGTCGGTGCTCGTTGGCATGAGAAATCCCAATCAAAAATGATGCCAATAAAATGTTCATTTAGCTTTCTAGACTCTGGCAAATGTCTAAGTGGGCGTGGAAATAACGTTTTTCCACGACGGACAGGTTTTCGCGTAAGCCGCGGAACATCTAGACTCGTATCGTGATGCTTCGTGAACCAAAAGTAGTTATTTGTTTTAAAATACTGAGTTCACTATACTACATCCCAATTTATCTTGGCAAAAAGGGGCGTGTCTACTTTCATGATTGGCCACGCCCCCAAAGGTGCAGTTTGTAATCACAAATTGGCTAGTAAATAAACCAATTATCAAATAGATTCATGCATCTGTTTTGTAAAGACACGCCCCTTTTTACCAAGATAAATTTCAGTAGGCGTGTCCCATTGCCAATGTGGCGGCTGTACTGTGGGTAATCGTGATACCCATGCCCTATTGGCTGTTGCCTATACTATTTTTCATACTAAGAGCATGCCAGATGCCCCGCCCACTCCCCATTCAAACTCGTACGGTTTGTATGGGGAGTGGGCAGGGCATCTGGTATGCTCTTAGTCTGAAAAATAGTATAGATAACCACAACAAGGGCGCCATTTTTCTTTTGTATTTCAGCCAATAGCAAGGTACGTGAAGTTGGTCAATTTATTCCAAAATGATTATAGTCGGTTTAAGGGTGAGAATGAAACAAAGGGGCGTGTCTTAAAACCAGTTCCCTATCTGTATGCATCTACCAGGTATTGGGAGGGGCATGTATAACAATGTAGACACCCATCCAACCAAGTTCCCTCCTCTTGCTCCTCCCCTTCAAATGCAACAACTGGGATGAAGACACGCCCTTCTACTTCATTCTCAACCTTAAACCGACTATATGATTGTTTTCCATGAGCATCTCGCTGTTTCCACCTTACACAGGTTAGTTAACATGGATTATGGTGTCCAATGGCTTTTGAAATAACCACACAATGTTTAAATTAATTAGTAAATTAATTTATTGCATAACTATAACAAATGTTTCCGTATAATGATGTTCTCGTGATTGTACGCAGTAGGAATAGGCCTAACGCATCAGGCATTGTTGGTGGTTCCCCTCTCCAAAGCCGGATTCTCCATTCCATCTACCAAACTCTCCGACTCGGAGGCACCGTTGGGCCTCCGATGGTCAAGGTCCTTGACGCAGCCCTTGGCGCGAAGGAACGGCACGAAGATGACATCGTTGTACACGCACATGCCGAACACGAGGGCCAAGTATCCAAAGATCTGGAGGTAATGGAACAGCTGCCACCCGATGGCCAGGCTCACGGCCCATACGACGAGGGTACGCACGCTGTCCAGCACGGTCCTCGTTGTGGCGCTCAGCTCCTTGGTGACGCTGATGCCGGCGAAGTTGAAGAAAGCGATACTCAGGATGTTAACTGGAACGAAACAGAGGACATGAGGGTTCGTCCAGGGATAAGAAAGTACCGGTGGATGGACTTACGTGCGATGGCCGCGGCGATCACTTGGCTGTTTCGCATCTGCGCGAATGCGTCGGGAACGTCTTCGAGTCGGTGTTCGGGATTGGTGCTGAACCTTCCGGCGTTTACGTAGTAGAATGGGATGAGGAGGGAGGACATGACAGTCAGACCGAAAAGGCCTATTGGAGGAAACAATTGGATAGTTTACTTCTCGTCACGTGCTGATATTGGTATACGTATACGTACCTTCCCAGCCAACCGCAAGCAGAGGTGGGACATTGTTCTTGTTGACAAACTTTTCCTCAACTACCATCTGCGTCGCAGTTATGATTTGCGCCAACACGATGAGCAGGTCACCGGTGATGACACCGTTGATGTCCTGGTTAGTCTGTCCTGCCACCAGGAAGTCGGACACGCCCACCACGGCAAGACCAATCATGATGAACAGTATGCCGGTCCATTGGAACCATTTCAGTTGACGTCCCAAGAAGCCGACCGAAAGCAAACCGGTGAAGATGATCAAGGAACCTGGAATTTATGAAACAAAGTTCCAACATTTATAATAGGCCATTTCATTGAAGCAATGGAAGTTTATCTAGCTCCGCATTGGGCGAAAGCTTTCTTTCGAAAGTACGCTGCGAACTAACGAAGGCCACGCCTATTCTACTGCTTTATAGCGAGACCAAGAATGAGAGGAAATTTGGGACTTAGTACAGCAGGGCAGTTGGGGCCCGGAAGTGACGTCACACCGGAAGTTAGTGGGCGTGGCCTATTTTTGCCCTCCTGTGATTGGTCAAATGCTGATTAATGAGAAGCTAGCATGGCTCCTCCCACTCCTGGTGGTGTCATAGAGCTGGGGATTCGACCAATCACAGCAGGGCAGAAATCGGCCACGCCCACCTGTGATGTCACTTCCGGCGAAAAATTGCCCTGCTATGGTTAAACAGAACTTTACAAACCTCGGAGCATTTGGAAACTTGACGCGTAAGTCATGGTGAGTCCGACGTACATCAAAGTTGTTGCGCACATATCGCACATTGCTGGCAACAGGAAGATGAATGGATTGAAGCCACAGCATGGTCTTGATGCTCTGTCTTCTGTACTTGCATCTTCCAGGACACTGGTGGAAGTTCCTTGGCGTCTCGCGTAGACCCGAGTCAAGAAGAAAGCGAGGAAACAGAGAGTTTCTCCAAAAAACATACAGTTTGCCTGTTCCAAATTTAACAATTATATTATATAGTTTATTAATGAATGGTGCAGTGGTGGTTTTGGAATAAGTACCTGGAAAAAGGGATGGTTGAAGGGTTTCGGGGAACCTCCTTCGCTACCGGGAGCAGACGACACATCAGCCCACCTGGAAATCAAATTAAATTATTATATTAGAGATTTTTAAAAAAATTTAAAAACAAAGTAATTCATATTTATTTCAGTTTAAACACCCCCAGGATTAACTCTTGCACGCAACACGTATTGCGTGCAATGTTTGATCACGAGCCCCATTGCCACAACGCGCATCACGTGATACAAACTTGCACGAGATTCTGCTCCACGCAAGGAAGTTGCACGAGATTCGGAAACAAACAATTTTGCGTTTTCCCAGCCGATGAACGTATAGTAAACATCATCACGTGCAAAATACGAACTCACTTGGTCGATATTGTATTTAGGGAGCCGGTGATGACCATCAGAAGCGCCAAAGCGCTTTGTTTTCTTGTCCATCCCATATTGAAACTGAACTACGATGACACCATGAAATTGACAGCTCAGCGAATTGAAAGGCGGGAACAAAAGAAATGAAACGGATGAATCACTGTTTATAATGGCTGAATGGGTCCAAATTCTTGACCCTTGCACCCCCAAGGTCGTCTCATCCCAAAGGGACGTCAAATTTGGGCCAATTTCCGGTAAATAACTGGACCGATACGGTACGATACAGCAAAATGACGTTGCGGTACGTACCGGTACGCCCGGTTTAGCCGGATCCGGCCGCATCGATACGCAATTGACCGGTTCCGGTATGTACCGGTATTACCGCATTTGTCGTCGGTCTCGTCGTCGGTTGAGATTGTGACGCATGCTAGTCTCTAAACAGGGTGCCACTGGTTACCGTAGAGGTTTGAATAGCATTGTAATCATTCAAATAGCACCCTGTTTAGAGAATAGCTTACGTCCCAATAATCTCAACCGCGGACTTGTTGAGTGGCTGTGGTGAATCGTCCGGCGGATAATCGTAGCGTTCTTCTGCGGATCGCGTCACACTGTTCATAATAGTTTTTTTGGCGTTGTACAGGGAACGCATCGGAAGTTGTTCGTCATGGCGCAAAGTAAAATCAACGAATTAGCGGGTAAATTCGGCAGAGGAGGGCCAAAAGGGATGGCAACTGCCATTAAAGTTGTTGCTGTCGCCGGTGGGTTAATTTACGGCGCAACACAGTCCGTTTACACAGGTAAAAATATTCGAAAATCTCGCGTCTGCAACTTTCTTGCACGAGGCCAGATGCCGTGCAATATTATTGCAGTGGGGCTAGCTTATTTACGAAGTGGTGTCACGTGACCGAATGTTGCGCGCGGTCGTAACGTTCGCAAGAAAGTTGCAAATGCCTGCCTCAATGACCGCACGTGATTGCCGAATTTCGTCAAATTGAATCATCCGCGAATAATCGGAGTTAAAATTGGATTTGCGATGGATTTCAGTGGATGGTGGTCATCGGGCGATAATCTTCAGCAGGATTGGTGGAATCCAGAACAATATTTACTCGGAAGGATTGCATTTCAGGTACAGAGTGAAATAGGCCTAATTTTGTTCAATGTTTGAAAAATCATGAAAAATAACGTAAAATTTATGTTTACAGGATCCCATGGTTTCATTATCCAATCATCTATGATATCCGGTCAAGGCCGAGAAAACTATCTTCACCAACTGGCAGCAAAGGTGTTATTTTTCACTCTTTTATATGGGTTTTCTTCATTATAACAGCAATTTTTCACTGTTTTTAGGTTTTTATTCACAATAACAGGCATGTTTCATTTGTTTCTAAAGGTTTACTTCACTATAACAGCAGTTTTCCACTCTTTATAAGAGCTTTCTTTACTACAACAGCTCTTTATAAGAGGTTATCTTCACTATAACAGCAATTATTCACTTCTGTTTAAAGGTTTACTTCACTATAACAGCATTTTTCACTTGTTTTTAAGGTTTTTATTCACTCTTTATAAGAGCTTATTTCTCTAACAGTCTTTCAACAACCTCTCACACTTATTCAATTGCTTTAAAATACAATATATTCGCTGTAATGGATGTATTCTAACCAGACAACAATGCTCTTATAACGAGGGTTGCCTGTATATTACAGATTTGCAAATGGTGAACATCTCGCTTCGTGTCCTGTCGCGTCCTCAAGCGAACATGTTGCCCACGATGTACCGGCAACTGGGAACCGACTACGATGAAAGGGTTCTTCCTTCCATCTGCAACGAGGTACAACTGGTCACAATTGTTGTTATAGTTGAGAAAAGTTGGACTTCATGGAAGATGTACTTTAGGTTTTGAAGAGCGTGGTGGCCAAATTCAACGCTTCGCAGCTTATAACGCAGCGCCAGCAGGTGTCGCTGCTAATACGAAGGGAGTTGACGGAAAGGGCCAAAGATTTCTATATTATCCTAGATGATGTTTCCCTGACTGAACTCAGTTTTGGAAAGGAGTATACGGCTGCGGTTGAAGCGAAACAGGTTGGTTTGGACCCTTGCGATTGGTCACGGTTCGTTTCGTCACACTCAACTCGTCACAATATTTTTATTACTAGTATCTTCAACAGTATTTTAAACATTTTCATATTGTCACAGCATTTTAGTCACATCTTGTCACAGTATTTTTAGTCACATTCATCTTGTCACAGTATTTTTAGTCACATTCACTTTGTCACGTTCATCTTGTCACAGTATATTTTGGTCACATTCATCTTGTCACAGCGTTTTTGTCACATTGATCTTGTCACAGTATATTTAGTCACATTCATCTTGTCACAGTATTTTTAGTCACATTCATCTTGTCACAGTATTTTTAGTCACGTTCATCTTGTCACAGTATATTTTGGTCACATTCATCTTGTCACAGCATTTTAGTCACATTCATTTTTGTCACAGTAATTTAGTCACATTCATTTTCGTCACAGTAATTTAGTCACATTCATCTTGTCACAGTAATTTAGTCACATTCATCTTGTCACAGCATTTTAGTCACAGTCATCTTGTCACAATATCTTCGTCACATTCATTTTATCAAACTTTATTCGTCACAATATTTTAGCCACATTACATTCGTCACAATACTTTAATCACATTCATTTCGTCACAGTATTTTTGGTCACATTCAGTTTGTCACAAAATGCGACCAAAATACTGTGGCGAGTATAATGTGACGAACATTACGTGACAAGTTGAATGTGACAAGATGAATGGGACTAAAACACTGACAAGATGAATGTTACTAAAGTAATGTGACGAATGTAATGTGACTAAAATACTGTGACGAAATGAAACGTTACCTTATACCGTGATTTTATGTAACGATATTTTTGAAGTGAGTTAATTCTGAATTTGAACTATAGGTGGCGCAACAAGAAGCACAAAGGGCTGCTTTCGTAGTGGAGAAAGCAAAGCAGGAGAAACAGCAGAAGATCGTCCAAGCGGAAGGAGAAGCCGATGCCGCCAGACTAATATCCTTTTGTGACGAGTTGAATTCGCTCGAAATACGGTGACGAGTTGATCTGTGACGACGCGCCAAGTGATGAGACGTAAGCGATGATTTCTCGAGGCAGGAGTCTGTAATCTTGGTGGACATACTGTAGTCATTGTATTCCACTGTAAGGGCAGACCTGACATGAAACAAAGAGCGCACGCGAACCTGGAAATCCAGGAAAATTGAGAAATGATTCCGGGGTTTGGTTTGCGAGCGGACATAAAGGGTTAATTTAGTTTTAGGGAATGGGAATTTAATATTGCCAACAGAAGCCATGATTATCATCTTTAGTAATCTGATGGCGCGGTCGTCACTCTTCACGGTGCATTTGGTCACGTGCTACTTTAAGGTGTTCGCTTCGTCACGCTGTTAGAAATGCGCATTTCACAACAGAACTCGTAACAGTGATGTTGTCACACTAAACTGGTCACATTAATGTTGTCACACTAAACTGGTCATAATGTTGTCACTGAACTCGTCACATTAATGTTACTAAACTCGTCACAAAACTTTTCGTAATGTAGAAGTAAACTCGTCACATGAATGTTTTCACACTGAACTCGTCACAATATTGTTGTCACACTAAACTTGTCACAGTGTCCAGCTAAACTTGTCACACTAAACTCGTCACATTAAGCTTTTCATAATGTTGTGAAAGTAAACTCGTCACAATAATGGTACCACACTAAACTGGTCACAATGTTGTAACACCACTCGTCACAGTGGCACACTAAATTCGTCACATTAATGTTGTCACACTATTTTAATTTGTGACGAATTGAACGTGGGACCAGTTTAGTTTACCAAATATTACTGTGACCAGTTTATTGTGCCAACATTACTGTGACCAGTTGAGTGTCCAAAATTAATTGTGACCAGTTGAGTTTTCCAAAATTGCTGTGACCAGTTGACTTTTCAAACGTTACTGTGACCAGTTGAGTGTCCAGATATTACTGTGACCAGTTGAGTTTTCCAGCAATATTGTGACCAGTTTAGTTTTCCAAATGTTACTGTGACCAGTTGAGTTTTCCAACATTAGTAGCATGTGACGAGATGAACTGTGACATTATGTACGACATTAACAAACCTGAATTTGTTGATTTTGAATTTCCTTAACGATTTTTCACCTCGGCGAAGCGATGAGTCTCAACCCGGGTTACATTAAACTGCGCAAGTTCCGCGCTTCGCAGAACATTTCCAGAACGGTATGTGGAACCAAAACCTTATTAACTAACCATTAATACTGTGTTAGATTAATTACCATACGTAATTACGTTTTCAGATCGCAAATTCACAGAACAGAGTTTACCTCAGCGGAGCAACTTTGATGCTGAACGTGACGGACAACGACTTCGATGTCACGACGGATAAAGTGATCGCGGGGAAGAAGAAATAAGGTTAATTGGAAATCCAATTAGAAATGTGGAGCATTGTCTCGAATTTAGATAATTATAATTAACCAAAAACGGTTTTTGTAAATCTAATTTACAAAATTTTTCAAATGAAAACTGAAAATAATTCACGGATTCTGATTTAATACGCATTATAAGTAGTTAGCAGGCAGATAGGCAAGTGTAATTTTTGCAGGATGTCTACCAAGTGTCATGGGATTCCTGGTAAGGATATGGAAAAGTCTGGGGATTTAGAAAGTCAGGGGAATCCAGGAATTTTGAGAATATTAAAATAGAAAAACCTGGAAATTTGCAGATTTTCCAATAATCGATGTGTTCGTGTGAATATTTTGGAAAACTTAACCCACATATAGTTGTATCATTTCTGTAAAGCACTGGAAAGATATTGAGGTCATGGAAATCCAAGATAAGTCATGGGAATTTTGAAATTAGTAAGATGGGAAAACTTGGAAATTGTCGTAAACTTTCAAAATTCTAAAAAGTTCGCGTTAATATTTTGTCAAACTTCATCTGTGTAAAATTGTAATATGTATTTCAAGTCTTGGAAACATTAAGGTAATGGAATTAATAAATTGTTTATAGAAAATAATAGTTTATTTTTCCCTAGGAATATTTCAATGTTTTGTCAATTAATTCCCTTAAAATTGTAATTTATTTTATTAAGACTTTGAAACATTATTTAAGGTCATGGAAATCCAGGAATGTCATGGAATTATGTCTTTTCAATGTGGTAGACACCCTGCATATTTCATCATTCATATTTCTATTTTATTAAATACATTTTTGCGTGTTATTTTCATCGTCTGCGAATAAAGCGTTTCTCACTTCTGTCACCAGGCGGCGATCTGAACGTTCGTTGCGCCATCTGGTATCAGAAGTGAGAAACGCGTTCCATTTTCCTGATGACATTCGAGACAGTGCTTCCAGTTAGGCCCAATGATAAATTTCGTTTTTCCGTTAAAAAATTGTTAGATTCTCGATCGGAATTCCACAATTCCGATGCGGGAAATACGTGGTACTATTTTCCAAGAAAGTCGTAGTTTGTATTTCAGTTTCTTTGGTTTGAAGAAGAGGGAAAAATGGAATAAATTTGTTAAAAACTCGAAGGAAGACAAAATGGCGGATTGCGACATTCGAACGATTCGAATTTGCATATTGACGATCAAAGGTCAAAGTTGGATATTTTTAGCGACACGTTTCCATCCAATTTCTTTTCAGTGTGAATTGGTAATTGTCCGGATGAAGACGTGCTACTAGCAACAAGATTTTCTTCATTAACCGTGAGTACAGTTCATTTTTTAATTATTTATTGGTTTACATTAGGCCTAATTGCGTTTTAAGGGGAATTTTACGTTTTAAGTGGGCAAAACCTTGGCAAAACTGAATGAATCTTATTGTAGTCGGTTTTAATTAACAATTTAGGTGTTTCTTTGTGGAAAATATGTTCGATTTCCACTTGGGGCTTGTTACTGCTTGGTACAAATAACATTTTCTAACGATTTCGTCACAAAGCATTTGGTCACGTGTGAAAATTCAAATCGTCACAACAGTAAATCGTCATATATAAACCCCAATATTCGTCTTCGCTAGTCACCACTCTTGCTAGTCACTATTCGTTACATTATAGTCACTTAATTCAAAGAATCTATTCGTCACAAGACTCGTCACATGCATTAGTTGTGTACGACTCGTCACAATAGTTTCGCACAACTCGTCACAATAGTTACAACTCGCCACACTGTTCGTCACATTAGTTACACGATTCGTCACAATTTAGTTACATACGACCAATACGACTCGTCACATTTTAGTCACGACTCGTCCCACACTTCGTTTCAATAGATACGACTCGTCACGTTAGTTTCGCACTACTCGTCACTTGTTTGTCAAATTCTACAAACTTGTCACAAGGCTAGTTACACTACTCGTCACATCAGTCACTGTTTGTCACATGTCACATTAGTAGTTACACGACTCGTCACACTATTTGCCATTCGTAACACGCTATTCGTAACTCTAGTTGCGAATAGTTGTGTTGACGACATGCTACTCTCTAAACAGGGTGCCATCTTGTTGTCCCAGTCAGACAGTCAATACCCAGTGCAGGAATCGTACCTGTGGCACCCTGTTTAGAGATAATCGTGACGAAACGATTATCCATCAGATGTAGTCCGATACGAAGATACGTTTCTGACGTCGTAGCGAAGAATCCTTCGGCCACTGCCCTTGTGACAAGTTCACCTGGTACAAGCTGATGGACGACTCGCTTCTGCCGTTGAGCACGTAGACAATCTCCTCGACGGAGTTCCTGGAGGACATTCCGGCGAGGTTGATGTCGTTCACGGACATGGAAGTCTGCCGGTTGATGGTGGTGCAACTCGCCCCGGTTCTCTTGGGGCGGTGGTACTCGAAGTCGTCGTTGGCCGATGTGGTGACCGAGGCACCGTCGTCTTGGTCATCGTGGTCCTGGGCACCCTTGCCTTTCACGCTGAGGGTAAGGGTGGCGTAGATTGGGTCCGTGTCGATGGCGGCCATCGTGCTGTACGTCGAGGAGGTGTCCATCGAGTCGATGGCGGTCACCGATGCGGACTTGCGGTTGGTGTCCGCGCGCACGAACAGCATTCCTCCGGCTGTTCAACGAGAGCAGTTGGTTTAGTTTGTCGTTGTGGCATTGCCTATTGGAACCTGGCTGTGGTGGAATCTCAAGGGGCTGGAGAAATTCCACCATGGACAGGTTTCTGATTAGTCCACTACAATGGTTTCCACCAAAGATTAGTCCACTACAATGGTTTCCACCAAAGATTAGTCCACTACAATGGTTTCCGCCATGGGTTATACCACCACAGATGAGACTAGTCCACCATGTGTTAATCCACCACAGCGTGGTTTCCACCATGGGTTAGTCCAACATAGAATACTGCACCTTACGTTATTCCACCATAAAATATCTCGCCATACATTAGTCCACCACAGTGTGGTATCCACCGTAAGGTATTCCACCACCAGACAGCTTTCCACCACGAATTATTTCATGGCGGAGAGGTTTCCACAACAGAATATTCCAACACCAGAGAGGTTATCACAATGGATTAATTCACAATTCAGAGTATTCCACCACAGACTGGTTTTCACCTTACGTTTGTTTACCACTGACAGGATTCCACCTTAGGTTAGTCCACAACAGATGGGTTTTCACTATAAAATACTTCATATGTTACACCACCACGGATTGGTTTCCATCATAGGTTAGTCCACCACAAGACAGGATTCCACCGTAGATTTGTCTACCGTAAACAGGTTTCCACCGTAGCTTAGTTCTCCACCAGATAGGTTTCCACCATACGGTATTCCACCACGGTTTGGTTTCCACCATATGTTAGTCCACCACTAGATAGGTTGTTCCACACCATACAGGTTTCCACAATAGAATATTCCATCTAAAGTACTAGTCCGCGAAACACTGGTTTCCACCATAAAATCATGCCGCCACAGAATGTTTTCCACCATAGTATTCTCCACCATAAGGTATCCCACCACGGACAGGTTTCCACCATAGGTTAGTCCACCACCAGGCAGGTTTCCACCACATGCAAGTTTCACTACTACATTAGATTCTATTACCATGCTCGGTTCTCGGCGTGGACTTCACCGGAGTTTGTCGTACCATCCAGAGGATGGCTGGCAGAAGGAGACCTTGGGAGATCATGGCGGTGGCCGACGCCCACTCCAACCACGTCACTGGTGTCCATCGCCCCGTTAGCCACGCCCACTGGATAACCTGATGCACAAGGGACAACAAAAAAAGGGGCAAAGTGAAACATGCAAGGATGCTAAAGATGGCGGTGAGAGGAAAAAATAAGGGAGGGAATTTGTGACGGGTTGGCAACCAACAAACTGGCTTTGGGTGACCTTGACCTTGGCGAGGCCATCGAGCCGGCAATCATGCGGTGAAACAACAACTGCAACCAACAGCCTCAGGCAAACAAATTATTTGCTTTTGCATCCTTCTTATTTTCCACCATTTTTTAACGGGAAGTAGAGAATGCAATGAACAGTTCATCTCGTCACAGTACTTTAGTCACATTCACTTTGTCACAGTATTTTAGTCACTTAAGGAAAGTAATAAGGAATCTAGTGAAAAGTTTCTCACCAAATAAGGGCCGTGATTGCAGATGATTGTCGTGATGACCACCGGTGTGGCACAAGTCCGCGTTGAACTCTTCGAAGATGAGGATTTTTCCCTTTTCACATCACAGCACTTTAAACAAACACCTCAACTTTAAACAATTTACCTTATCCAATAGAAATCCTTTCATTTCAAACACCGGGGCTGCGCTGGACGCGTAAACTACAAATTCAACGTATTCGCGAAATGAAAAGTGAACCTGGCAATATTTTGTCAATGTAAACTTTGTAAATCAAACTAAATTGTACAACAACTAACTATTTAAACTATTACTATTTGATTATAATAATAATTACTTAGTTATATTTATTTTTAAACCAGGAATTAATGATAACCGAGAAATGTTTCATTTAGCCCCGCGTGACCTTTCCGTACATTGTGACCCGTAACTTTTTTCGTTTCTAAGACTTCATATTGAACTTTCTACTGGTTATACTTAAGGTTCTTACAGGTTTATAACCGTTTTCAAAGTTTAAATTGAGGGTTCCTTTAAAGGTGAACTGACAAGGTTTTTGAACATACCTTTGCAAAACTCTCATGCAATAATCGCAATATTATTGATCATATCCCAACGTTTGAGGTAATTCAAAGCAAAAACGAGTCTG
>JAQFZQ010000432.1:0-33776 GCA_034696005.1 Glomeris marginata | reverse complement strand
GGTCAAGGGGGCGGTGCCTGCTTCTGATTGGTCGGCGGCATCCTTTCAACACCCAATGGCCCCCTTATACTACTGTTCTGCTAGTGATTGGTCAAAATGGCATCGGAGACAGAATGTTGCAAGAATCTTACACTCTTTTACAAAACTGAATTACCCATTGGATAGTACAAATTGGTGTTATAATGCTCCATTTCATGATTTCATTCATCAACATGTGCTCCTGCATGTGCTCTTCTCCGTCATGTTGGAACATACAACTGATACAACATACTGTATATGTATGTTCGAAAACTACTTACATCGATCTACTATCAATAAGCAACTGTAACTTTTCATAAGATAATTCGCCCACCTTGCACAATAATTGAATATGGCATTTAATTATTTAATCTAAATTGTGACATATTTGCGGAATGAATGCTCCACCACGATGAAGCACTTCCTGCATCACCAATATGTTGTAAAATTAAAATTGTCAGGTTTTTGTTGTGCTTTGGTCAAATTTCACGATCAACATGGGACACGATGGGGTAATAATAGCCCATGCACATGGTGCGACCTTTGCACGCAATACTTTTCCAAAATAATTACATATAATGTACTTTATACAAAGGTACTTTCCCACAATATGCTGGGAATTGCGTGTTTAACAGAGTGGATTTTCTCATCGTACGTCTCATAACAATTGCTCTAGCTCGAGTACAATTTCAGAAAATCTGTTGACAAATGCAGAAATTGTCTGCATCAGGCAAGCAACAGATATTGCTATTGGGGAATCGACATGGCCTCCATGGTGCCCTACTTTTTGACGCACTGTGACAGTCAGGCGTATCGGATCCCTCCACCATTCCACATCACTTGCATGTCATATTGAGAAGCAGCGATGCGAAGTAAACCCGTTTCTCGAAAACCAAGTCAACGACCTCGACAAACTATGTACCTATGTACTACACATGTAAACTGTAATTGCATCGTCGACACAAAATAGAGCTGATGTTGCACAATTGTTTGCTGATGGAGTCGACCCAAACGTGTATTGTCATGCATGTACATACCTAAACAGAAATCTTGCACAGGAAAACTGAAGCTTGTTCAATTTAATGGTGGTTTTCGATAATTTAATTAAGAATATAGAAACTAATCCACCATTAAATTGAACAAATTGTGGTTTGTATTTGAGAAACTGCGGGGTTTTTCTCGTTCATGGGCCTTCTTAGAACCTCCAATCTCATTTTAAATTGCTATATTACACTATAGGAGCTTTATAACATATTTCTACACTACTTTGAACCTAACCATGTTATATTATTTAGAGGTGCCAGCTGCTCCAAGTGTATGTTCCGAATAAGCTAATGTTGGATATACAGTGCATTGATTTATTTACCATATATCACCCAGATGAAGATTTGGATTGAAGTACTACAGGGAAGGTCACGTGCCAGTCATTTAACTGTTGATTAGCACCTTAGGAAATAACCAATTGACGACGCCCTTTCTTCGAGTGCCAACTTATCACGATTTCCCTCAGGGTTGGTACTCGAATATGGGTCGTTCTTTCACCCAACAGCACAAACTGACTTAAAGAAAAAAGCTATAGTGCTAGCACTTAATTTCAAGTATTATGACACACAGTGTAGGGCATACAAGATGTACCATCTTTCCTAAAAATTGCAAATTAACTTTATGCATTCAATTTTAGTTACCCCGAGAGCAACAACTACAGTTTAATAAAAAAGAATACGTTTAAATAGGCGATCAGAAACACTGGTGTAGGGGAAAATTGAAGTAAACTGGGATCTGGGATGAAACGCAATCAATTGGTGCGAGGAGGTGCCACCAAGTGGGAGGGAGTTAGTGCTGCTCCGTTCACCACCTCTCTCTGTTCAGTCTGTTGGCCCACCTCACCACACAGTGGTTTCATGCAGTCGACAATCTGTACATGATGTACACTGTGTATTTGGAAAGCAAAGCGATGAGACATGACTTGGAGGCAGTTGGTTATTAGCAGTTGCGAATTGGGGCCCTTGAGGAAACGACCATGACGTCCAACAAGATGGGTTGCTCCAAGAACACTCTGACTTTTCTTTCTGCAACTTTGTGGGTAGGAATGAAGGACAAGACACCTTCAATTTTCCTTATTACTCATTTAATATATATTTTGTCTCAGTTTTGTTGTGTTTTGTTAATGAAAATGCAAACTTATGGAATTATTTTCTCATGACACTTGCTCTTAAATTTTTATTTCACTGTATAACTCCACAATTGATGCAATATAAATATAAAGTACAAATTTGAGCCATTTGTTCGCACATATTTGTTGTGGCCACTGACTTTTCCTACTCTTTCCTGGCATATTCCCCCATTTCCTCTTGTACATTTTTTACCTTGTACAACAGATAAACAACATGGAAAAAAATACGCTCCATTTCTGCTTACAACAGTAAAAGTCCACTACTCGAGTATTTCCTAGCTTTTTTAATAGAGTCCTATTTTTCTTAAACATATCCTCTGGGCTGTTGACATTTGTTATATGGTGTCTGCAAAAATAATAATGCAGCACACAATTTTCCTTCAGGGTATAGATTGGGAATTTTTCCAGCATTGTCCCTATATCTACTGAATGTATTGTTCGTCATAGGTAATTATTGATCTAGTGATTCATATGCATCAGCAAAGAAAATTAAAACATGTTTACCTTCGGTTTAATTGCAAAGCCCATGAGTCAGATCCCCTAAAACGAATTCTGATCCCTATAGAGCATTAATATGAAATGAGATGATTTGGATTGGCTGTATAAGCACCACAAATGCAGTGAACATACAATTCCAAGCAAAAATCCATGGTGGCGCATTGCAAATAAACCGACAACCAGTGGGTGGCAGCTTCCCGTTTACATCCGTTAATCAACAATGAAATGCATCAGGAAATCGTTCCGGTTGATGCACAATTCTCCCATACAAAGCACTACACGTGTGCATTATGAACAAAAATAAACCTATACCATTGATTAGTATACCACAAGAAGTTTTCCCAAACGTTATAGGTTCTTTCCAATCGCAAAAACCTTACTTCAAATAACCACAGCAGGGAAATATGCTATAAGTTAGACAATAAGTTTATAGAACATATGATTATGAAGGGCAAAACCCATTGTGCAAGTTCTAAATTGTACCAAGAGTGGATTGTATACCTATAATTACAATACCCAGTAATATAATAGTATGAAATGTACCTCAATATGTAGTACTATAGTATAAATTTATTTTGCTTATCAATTAATTCCATTTGTTGGGCATTGTTTTACCTATTATAGCTAATCGGGTGTGGTCTGATTGGTTACATGGCATGGGTTCTTGCAACGTCAGTGACCGTCAAGCAATTCTTGTCAGGAAATTTGGTAGGTGTATTCAGTTTCAAGTTGTGAATAACGTTATTACGCTCTGTTGATCACTTATGTTGCTATTTTTTGTTGCTTAGGTATTCACTTATGTGGTGGTGGGATCGGGATTTTCGCTGTTCGTCACGGGTAAGTGAAGTGATTCAAGTGAAGTCAATGACGATGCACGTAACCCAGTTATTGGCCCACTGCTTATTACATCTCTTCATCTCTTTTCCAAATCCTAATTTCTTTCCCCAAGTACAAAAAAATGGCGGCCTTAATTTGCAACAAACAAATCCAACAAATCCCATTTTTCAATGCTAACTATACCCTCATTTTGTCCTAATAGGTCTCATGGGCTGGGTAGCAGCCAGCAGTCTTAGTGAATGTCTCCTCAAGATGGTGAGACAAACAATGAGGAATGTTTTCCAGGTATTCTTGATTAATATTGTTGATTAATATGGCGCCGAAATTCAAATTTCAGTACATACTGTCGAGTGTGGCGACAATTGCGGCAGAAGTTGGAGGAATAATCGCTTTTAATGTTATGCGTTTGGATGTAAGTAAATGTTTCTTAAATATTATCCAACCCAAAAGTATACTTGACATAATGGAAATGACAACTGAGATGTTTATTGCACTTGCAGATGGAAGACATCGTGGAACAAGGATGGACACAAGTGAACCAAGCAACCCGCAATGCCATACAGATCCAGGTCTAATATAATTTATGGGGTACTGTAATATCAAAAATTAGTGGGATAACATATGAATGTTCAATTGTTCCATATTCTATAGTTTGAATGCTGTGGATTCACGGGCCCAAAAGAATTCGCTTACAACGACGACCCAATAGATTCATCCTGTTTCCAAGGCACAGTGACACCACCTACAAGCACCCTCACCACAAAAGAGTCAGACATCGAATTAATAAACAATTTGAAACAGGTGCTGTTTCAATTCTGCACATCACTCATGAAAACACTGTCATTATGCTTGCATAAATGTACTTTTATAGGAAGGATGTGGTGAACGGCTGCGCACTTGGCTCGAGGAGAACCGCGTGATATGGGTATCAGTGTTAGCTGCTGTTTGTTTCTTAGAGGTGAGTTGAAGTAACATTTGCTCGCATTGTGGTTGCAGATTATATGTACAATTATTGGTGTACGTTTAGCTCATGGGAATCGTGTTTGCTGCGTATTTGGTGAACCGTGCTCGATGCATGCGCCGAGTGGATACCGTCCACGACCAAGCTCAGAGGGATAGAGACAGGGATAGGGGATACATTTGGAACAACCCCCGAGATGTGATGGACTCCTGAGCAACTACCAATGCAGTATACTGTGGCCAGTTAAACCAATTACAGGGCCGGGCAAAAGAAATGAGACTTGGCACAAACAGGATTGTATCCAACTACTATCTTCATGTGCACCCAGAGCGCTTCATGTCAGTCATCAATTGTACATGAAACAAATGCTATTTTGTTTCAACTATTAATATTATTAGTAATGAACTCGAAAAGGCAACTCGTATACCGCAGTTCATGAATATGGCTTTGAAATTACTGTATATTGTGTTTGCGTGCGTAGATGGAGTTCTATGTGTTGTCATATAGATGTTTTTAAAACTCGCTTTCTTGTCATGTATGTACATTGTTTTTGTTACTTATTCATTGTAATATACATGTGACACCCTCTTAAATGTTGGGTCACAATAAATATGTAACTTCCTAATCATAGCGCATTGTTTCGTGAAAGTTTCAACACTTTTCTCCTTGTTCTTAATTTAAAAAAAATACAAGATTATAATAGTAATTGGTATTTAGTTTTACTATATCCTCCGAAAATAATAGCTAATAATTAAGTTTTTGTTGCATAAATTGAATGTTTGGAGACTTTCATCACCGCACGCACCGTCGCACATCTTGCTAACTTATCCGCTTTGCTCCATGCACACATACTAGAAATCAATTAAATCCAAACTTTCTTTCCGGCTAAGAAGGAAATTTGGAATCAATATGTTGGTTTCAACTCACTGATTTTGCTCAAGGAACAAATTTGTTATAGGTATACCACGTACGTGGCTTTACATTTTGCGTGACATGTCGATACGCATATAGACCTCCACACAAATTGATGACAATAAAAGCAACCGCGATGCAGACATCATTGTCATGTTTTGGCTTCTTCTGTCTCATGCGCATGCGCAGTGAACAGACCCATATTCCGTCGATTCAGCCAATCGGCAACGAAGCCGAAGCCTGAGCCTCCACCGAAAGATACCGTGCACCATCTCGTAGAGAAGCCTGCAACATCGGTTCCTTTCAAGGCAAACACCAGAAACAGGTAAAATTGCTTCTGGAAACATTATGTGGTATGCGTTCAAAATGCAGAATAGACAAACTATTCACGTCATGTGCATGCATGTTGATGCGCTGAAGTCTGCAGATTTTATGATGGAATCGATGGCCGCCGCAGTCTCTCTCTCCCTCAACCCTGGTTTTGCAAACTGGATCGATTTTCTCTCTATCCCACTTCCACCACTACTATCCTTATCATATTGACCCTCCAAATTTGCACATAACAACACGGTCAAACGTAGTCTAATTGAACACGTTCCAATGGACATGATCTCGCTGTTGCTGTACGCGTGCCGTACATCATAATACCTCTTCACGGCACAAACAACATTAAAGATGGGTGCTACAGTAAATATGCTCCTGAAAATGTTGAGACAATCAATGATATACACTCTTCCAAGGAGGTTAATATAATAATTAACACGTTATATAAAAACCTAGGATTTCTTCGCGATAGTTATTGATTATTGGGAATCACGTCTGCGGTCAATGCTGAGACATTTTGAATTGTTGGTACCACCACCACATTCTTACAATTTTCAAATTATTGCTGAAGTGTTAAAAAGGAAATATAAGCACAGAGAACACAAAATTAACTGAATGTGGAAGCAATGTAGAACTGACTTGCGTGCAAGCATTACGTATAATCATACGGATTTGTGACTTGACTCCTTTAATTTATCTGCCCAACCCACTGAGCTTGACCCAATGTTCTTGTGTGTTTATTTGCAAGTGAACTTGCCAAGAGAACATACAGCGATGCCGGTGTTCTTGCGATGGCTGTTGCCCAAGGTGCCACAACTAGAAACGGCCTGGGAGACCGTCAAATCCGTCTTGCCCCCATGCACCGAGAAAGACGAGAAGGTGCAATTCGCCAAGAAGGCCAGTGGCAGGGACAACAGGGTGCAGGACGGTACAGAGCTTTCCTCTATGGGTGGGCAGATGGACTCCGAAGAGGGCGCCGGAGACGGATACGCAAACTTTGGCGGAGGAACGGAGCCGTACACTTCTACAGAAGCTGTTGGGGCCAACAGGCGTAAGATGAACGGTAACTTGGGAGTCACCATGGACGATGACTTCGAGGACTTCGAAGGAGGAGCTGGAGGAGAACTAGAAGTGAAGAGTAACATCTCCGAGTGGCAAGCTGGTTGGAACGTCACAAATGCTATTCAGGTGAGACTTGCATCAGCTCTTTAGATCAACCAAATCTGCTCTAAAGAAACTAGATGGTCCTTTACCCAAGCACAAACGAAGCCCTTGAACACTTAGCAATCAAACTTGTTTGAAATTTCCATGTAGGGCATGTTCATCGTGTCGTTGCCATATGCAGTAAAGAACGGTGGTTACTGGGCCATCTTTGCATTGGTCTTCGTGGCTTACATCTGCTGCCACACGGGCAAGATCCTGGTGGAGTGCCTGTACGACGTGGACGAGAACAGCGGCGAAGTGCGACGAGTTCGAGGCAGCTACGTCGACATAGCCAGGGTGTGCTTCGGAAGACGGTACGGAGCGCCACTCGTCAACTGCGCCCAGATCATAGAGCTGCTCATGACATGTATCCTGTACGTGGTACTGTGCGGCGACCTCATGATCGGCACCTTCCCCGGAGGTGCCATCGACCAACGATCTTGGATGATGGTTGCCGGCATGCTGCTTCTACCATGCGCTTTCCTCAAGACCCTGCGTTCCGTGTCCTTCCTTAGCTTCTGGTGCACCATGGTTCATCTGGTCATCAACGTTATTGTGGTCGGCTACTGTCTCACCAGAGCAGCCGACTGGGCTTGGGGTCGGGTTCACGTGCGAATCGACATTTTCACGTTCCCCATCTCGCAGGGCATTGTGGTGTTCAGCTACACTTCCCAGATCTTCCTGCCTACTCTGGAGGGATGCATGAGAGACAGGTCCAGATTCAACTGCATGCTGGACTGGAGTCACGTGGCTGCTGCCATCTTCAAGGCTACTTTCGCCTACGTCGGATACCTCACTTGGGCAGAAGCCACCGATGAGGTGATCACCAACAACTTGCCCACGCAAGGTCTTAAAGTGAGTTACAACAAATATGCTCATTCAAAATACGTATTTAAATAGCATTTTGTTTCTAAAAAACCCAATAATTTATTATTTATACGAGTTTGTACTGTTAGTTATTGGATTAATGACTAGGAACTAATGTGGGGAACAATTCCTTGCCATTTGCACGCATTTAAACCTACTTTTTGTAGCAAACGTATATACAGTGTCCTAAATAGCAAATCAATTTTTATTTACTCGAATCACTGGAGCCACTCAGGATTCTGGAAAAAGCCCACACTGCAATATCAATAATATCGATTTTAAAATCCATTTTCAAATGCGATTTTCTTGTTAATTCAGTAGAGGGCTATGGTGATGAAGTTGTTAGCATATTGTCAATGGATACTTTAGATAGTATTACACAGCATATGGTTAAGTATATCAAGAGTGGATGCATGGATTAAAAGAGGCTTTATTATCTGTGTGCAGGGGTTTGTCAACTTCATCCTGGTCGTAAAAGCCCTTCTGTCGTACCCATTGCCATACTACGCAGCATTGGACCTCTTCGAGACGGCCTTCTTCAAGGGCCGGCCTCGCACCTTCTACCCATCATGCTACGAACGTGACGGTGAGCTGAAGGTCTGGGCCCTTGCCCTTCGTCTCCTGGTCGTGCTGTCCACCGTCCTCATGGCCATCACCATCCCCCACTTCGCCATCCTCATGGGCTTCATCGGTAGCTTTACCGGCACCATGTTGTCCTTCGTTTGGCCAGCTTACTTCCATCTTAAGCTCAAGTGGGACACTCTACCCTGGTATGTGGTCAGCATCGACGTGTTTATCATCTGCCTTGGCATCGTTTGCGGCACCATCGGCATGTACTACTCCGGCAGAGCCCTCGTCCTCAAGTATCGCATCAACCTCATCCTGTAAATCGCCTACATATCTGTTCACTTGCAATTCTCGTCAGAAATCGATGTCTTCCACACAAAAATGCTCCACGTTCCAAAATGGGGCGATCAGCAGTCTTCCTTTTTCAAGGGCGAACCTTAAGGTTTTAAGGCTTTCGCGGACATATTGTGATCATATCCTTTTTATCGCTATTTTGTCGCAGTGAAACTGGAGCAATTCCGTTTACTGTATAATACTTACACGTGTAAAATGTAGGTATATGATAAGGGTGGTTCTGCGTCTTCGCGGACACGCTTCACGGACACTGCGCAGTCACCGTAGTTTAAATGGAGGAATCGTACTAATCATGTGTTAATTCCTTCTCCATTTAATCTACTCGATAGTGAATGCATTTTAGAAGTAGGATTTCTAAATGTGGAATCACATTATAAATTATAGGTACAGTAGTGATATTAATTGTCATGTTGTTAGCACGCAAAATGGCTCATTTGAAGGGATAACATACAGTGTATTCTAGATATAGTAGGACAATATTCACAACGCATGGTTTGTTGTTTGTAGAAATATTGGGAATCAATACTTTTCTAGGGACTGGAGAAAGTCACAGAAAATCAAGAATACAATGAGAAATTATCAAATTCTTCATTTGCACATTTAAATATCTGTCAATTTAAATTTAACAAAAGTAAATTAAAATTATTCTGCATACCGGAAATCTAACTAAATTCTCTATTTTATTTAAAACAAATTAATTAATTTAAATAATCCCTTGTTTTAATTAAGACAAAGTTCCCTTTTCTGGTTTTGCAGATCACAAAAATGGCGGTTTCTTTGTTTCTTGCACATTAAGGTAAAATTTGACGTTATCCTGTTATAATTTAACCACTTGTTTTAGAACACTCTTGTATATGGTAAAGAAATGACACGGAAAATAAGTATAGCCGATAGCTTAGCCGTACTCTATTCATATATGGTGATAAAAGCTGTACGCGTCATTGTAAATGTGAGATAGTTATTTACTGAAGGTTGCCATTTTGTATAGGAAAACATATCTGAGACAGATCTAATTTAATTGTGTATGTATACCAGACCAGATTGAACGTAACGTACAGATTTTAAATCTAAACTGATGATGCCTGCATATCCCGAGTTCTTCCACATCTCGTATAGAGATGAAACCGTATTGTAATCACGTTGAATGTACAATGTCGACATGTCTTCCAAAAACCAAAGTACTTTTCTCGCCTTCTTCCATCGAGTCTTCCATCGATTGATCTCCAATAATAATAATATATAAACTGTGTATCGTATATGGAGGGTGGGGAATCGTGTTAGAATTAATTCCGTGCCGGGCCTAACCAAAAGCACACAATACTGTATACAATAAAAGTGCACGGTTACAGTTGACATGTATCTGTTCCTTCTGTTATATATACACTATACCCTAAGTGTCCTGTTATGTAACCAATTTTTAATGCAAAGCAAAAACACACATCACAATGTGTACACTTGCACACCATCCAATTACATGAGAAAGACATCAATCATGGAGCAAAATTACCACCAAACATTTTACACTTCCCAAAACTTATGATTACACATAACCACAACAACCTGAATCAATTAGACCAGAAGGATATTATGTATAATAATTAGTTTCTTTATCAATGTTCTGCTCTAAAAGGTGAAATGTATGAAAATCTTCCATCAAACTCCAAAAGTGAGAGCTTTTAGAAATGCAAACTGTCAAATCTGATGGATAGTGTTGTCAATCAATCAATCACTTCCATACGTTTCCAAGCTGATTACTAACTTCGGTAGAATTGGTATTGGATGAATCATCCACATGATCCTTTTGGCGGAACTGCCCTTTCCGGGTTCGATTTCTATTGCGATGCCGGGATCGAAATCCAGATCGCCTATTCCAAACCGAAGACATTGAAGGCTTGCCACCACCTTTCTTTCTCTTCCTTCCACGTCTTTTGTTACCACGTGGATTTGTTGCCGGCATTGCTGGTGTATCAGCGCCAATGAAACTATCACTTGATCCCTCCCCTAGTAATTAAGTGACCCATCGTTCAGAATAGTTCCACATATGGAAATTTACATAAGTGGTGGACAACATAAGCAGGATGCGTGCATCAAGAAGGGTATACTACAATATATCCACACATGCGTAGCCATTTGGGTGTGGTATGCACAAAACCATTGCAAGTTATTTCTTTTGCCGAATGGTGTAAACCAATGGTAAATTTGTGGAAACTTATAAATTACCTGCTGCTGGACATGCAGCTGATGTTCGTGCTATGCGGCATCTCCTGTACTGGGTATTAGGAGGACATCTTCTGCCAGAAGATGATGGCAGCCGGACAATCTCACGAACTCTTGTTTTAACACCATATCGGGCTCTGCAAGACTTTCCAGCAACCCTTGTGCATAATCCCCAAGGACCCCAGCTGCTGACAGCGCAATCCACTGACAGGATTCAAATTCAATATTAATTATTTGCATGAAGGGGACTTTGACAATACTATAGTTACTTACTATTTGCCAGACACTCGCGGGTTGAATTTTGAGGCAACAGACCATCAGGGCAAGACGAAAAGCATTTTCCTCTGTGAGAAAAACTACCTTTCTTGCATACACTGCAATAGTTTCTAGTTAGGCAGGTGTTGCAAAGATCCACTCGGCAGCCTTTAAATTGGAGCCAAATCAAATGATCACATATTACTGATGAGGTAGTTATTCAGAGAACATCCATTAATTAAGTCATTTTTGCAGAAGGATCTGAAACATCCATCTTCCGTCTACATTAGACATCATTTATGGATGGTCCCTGAACCGGCTTTTGATCAAAATATTCGTTTTGTAACTACAATTGTGATATTATTGGGAATATTATGTCATGTGGTTCCATATAATAATTGCATTTTCTACAACTTTAAACTGGAACATGTGCTCTATTTTCGAAAGTTGGCAAAATACGTACAATGTAAAATCTGAATGACCTTATAAACTCAGTTCAAGGTCATTGCTATTATAGATTCCTTGTCACTCACTGCTCATTTACAATTGTAAGTTCAATATCAGAATGCATTTTAATATGCACATTTCTAATGTCCAAGGAATCAACATTACTAGTATTTCCTCCACCAATAAGAGAACAGTCAGAAATTTGAAATCACGAGAAGCGACTCGGATTAACAAAGTACGTAAAAATTCATGGTATCATATGCTTGATTAAGTATGTGTGCTATTATATTGGATAAATAGCACGATAAATAGTACGGATTACTTACGTGCACAATGTCTGTGTCGCCCAGTTAGCATTTCTATATGACCTGCGGGGCATGTTGAAACGCAAACTCCACTCTGGCGAATGCCGTTGCGGTGCAAGTAGAGGAAGTACCGAGCCCTACAAGTGACACAGCCATTGACAGCAGAGCAACTTGCACAACCATGAGGGCAAACACCTCCGTACAATGCTGCAAAGTGAAATACTACATGTATACAACCCTGCAAAGTACCTCGTCCACGATCCACATTACGCGTAACTCACTTCTGCGGGCTCGGGGTACCCCAACTGTCACATGAGAGGACACTTGAGGAACACCTTCAGAGGACACCTTCAAGCACCACAAGAGTGCCAAAAGCGAAAACAGCATAAAGTGAAGCAGATTCGCCCTGTATTCCATCACAGGTACTGACCAACTTTACTAAGGTCTGTTGAAGACAATAGACTGTTGCATGTCATAGGGCATGGACAATGTTCGACCGACTTTGTCGACGACTTGCGACTGGAAGATGATGTATCCCGCTGGGCGTTTCGCGCATGCGCTTCACACTCATACCTCATAGGTCCACAATATATCCCTCCCTAATTTCCCTGCCTTTTTAAGAAAATTCGCAACAATGAGTTACAAAGACTAGCCGGCTGTTGAAGCATTTCTATGCAACTGCCAGGGAAGTGAACACAATAGAGGCTAATCGCAATAAACCCTCTTTATGAAAAGTCATATGTAGTTGCATAATATTAGAGGGTAGTATTTAAATTGTATTTCTTAATCTAAAATAATGCTAATATAAGGAGTCGCATATTAGCTTTTACTATATACCTGTCATTTTGGTCAAACGATTGACCATTCGTATACTAAAATATTATCAGGAATGTAATCTACATAAAAATAGTCATATTATAATAGACACTATAAATATATTTTAATAACCTATCTGGATTTCGATCAGGCTCCATTGGCCTGCAAAGCGACAAAGAGCAGTGGCCAGTATTCACCTTTGAGTATAGTGCATGGGATTTTCAATATAAAATCCTGCATGTGTTAAAAATTTGGTCCACGTGGAAAAAAGTTATAGTAAACATGGTAGTGTCCTAATGCCATAATAAAACAAAGAGTCCAACAGTTGCATTCAACTCCTTCATACTGGTTATATGGCATACAGATGCAATCGTCTTCCGCCATCACAGAGGACTAGTGCACAAATGTCACTATCTGAGGCCATTTGTACTTTTACGAGCGGTTGTCCTCCTCAAACAACGAAATACACTAAAATCCCATTTTGCAGTTAATCCTGATAAATATCCACACTGCTTTTCAATCACGTGGTGTCGTTGCCGAGCTTCGATTTCGGGGATTTCATTCGAAGACAGCCTACCAAATGCAATAAATTATTTTTTGCCCATAAAAAAACCTTCACTAAGTTATATGGCCCGGTAGATCACAGGCCTATAGCGAAAGAAACATTTTAATGACAAACAGAAATACCATTGGACATCCCAAAATTCATACATAAACTTCAAAATATAAGTTTAATGAATATAGAAATTAATAGTGAAATATATTATATTGCGCATCAAAAATTAGTTAGAAGGAACGAGCTGTTAACATGGGACGTTGTGTGTATTTCAATGGGAAATTCCTCGTTGCTACTAACAAAACGCAGTATGATAGGCAATATTTCTGTGTTTTCCAAATGTACCAGGTGAGTCAGAAGTCTGGTTCGTGCTTGTGGTTTGTAAATGAAACTACGGAGGAATGAAAACACACATGACATGTATTGAGCAGGTTTGGGGCCATCTCACCGTGTGCCCATTGGTGACCTTGGACAATGTTATCAAGGTCATTGCATACTAACGGTGGTTATGGACTCCAGGGGGCCAATATCAATTACAGAAATGATATACCTACCATTCTTATTTAAAATAGTTTGTGTAACATATTATAAAAATCATTAAAGGATTATGGAAATTGGCTTAAATGATAACATATATAAGGTATAACTACAAATAATGTGGCAAGTCCAAAATACTGAATCTACGCAGCAACCTGTTCGGATAGCAGAATTGATTTTTTGGACACGGGTCGGTCGATATAATAAAACGGACGAATGTACTATTAAATCACAGATCTAGATGGAAGGGATTCCTAACCCATAGGCCTATATATGATGGTACCATGTGACATTGTATCGGTCACATGGTGCTCTCACAAACAATAAACAGTTGATAGGATTTCACCCCTAAACACGTCAATCTCCAGTTTCTCCCCTGATCGTTCACCCCAGAAAAGCAACTTTATTGGCCGTTATATTGGCGATTTCATCTGCTATGAACATAAATACTTTTTCTTAGCTGCGATTGCTTTTTCAAGGGCTGGAGCCATATTGAATCGAACAGTGCCATGCAGCTAGCTGTAAAAATGGAACATAAAGATAGCATGAAATAAACAATCCCTAGCTTTGTTATCGACAGAAACTGATGAAATACTGAACCTATAGTTGTATATACATGTACATTCATGCATCTACAAGAGCACATTCAGTTTTTGTGTAGGTGCACGTGCTGTATCCGCAGCAACACAATTTAGGAGTATTTGGCTCATTAAAATCGGATGCTTTAAAACGCCTACGGTTATGCTAATTAATATCGTATATATGTATATGCCGAAACATATTATGAGTTTGGCAACAAACAGCCGCTAGGGTGGGTGAACCTTTAGTCTAAAATTGGCAGCATACCTCTATTTAGAAAGAGCCCTTTATGAATTCCCGTGTAATTACCACTCAAATATTTGCATCTTCAAAAATGCGCATCACGTTCAAATGCCTATTAGTTGATATAAGTAGCTAGTGTATACATCGCATTCTTTGCTCTAATCAATGTTGACCTCATTTGAATAATATTGTAACCTGACATGATATAGTATACGGCATTACATTTCTACGTTCAACTCATTGAGAATATGCAAACTTTTGTAACTTGCATGCCAGTTACAGAAAATGTAAAGAATTGTTGCATGCGTGAGCAACATTTCACGAATTGAAGCACATGCCGTTGAAGGGTCTAACCAACATTTTGACGAAAATTAGTTATTATACTACATGCTCAGCTGAAGGAGTAGTGCCATGCACTCACGTTCTGGAAAATGTTGAAAGCTGTTCAAAAAGTTTGTTTTATGTTTGGCACTTTAAATTGGTAATAAAAGTATGTTTATTGTGCTCAGAAGAAATATAGAAGCGCTGGGCAATTTCAGCTACCTGGGACTGAGAAGCAGTATAGTCTAGTATTTTATGTATACCCTTATCATATCGCTGTCCTTTCAAAGAAAGATTGAGCCGGGACGGTTCCAAAACCATTTTTGAAGGGGTTCTTGCAACCATGGTAGCAGGTGTGCATGCTATGTCGCGCAATGATAGCCACACACCACAACCTTGCACCCCTTCAAAACTCGTTTTGGCACCGTCCCGGCTCAATCTTTCTTTGAAAGGACAGTAACTGAATATTGAGTGTTCAAAACCAGTTTTATTATAGGAATTGAACTTTTGTGGAAGAAGGCTCTGAATCTCACAACTTACTTCCTCAAAATACACTGCATTTGTTTCAATATCTCGCAACTCTAATTCCCTTGCCCACTTTAAGCTGTGGATTCATTATGATTCAGAGCATCAATACCTAAGATCAATACACACAACTTCTACATTGGATTTTTTTTTATGTGTGATGCGGTTCTGTTCATACTAACGTTTTTCTCAAAACTGTTAAAACGAATTTAGTGTGTTATTCTACTCTGAGCTTCAATTAGTAATTTAATATTATGTAAAATTGATAATGCGGGAATTTATTTACAGATTCCATCCGTTACTGCTTAATTTATACTGGGTGGATAAAAATTGGACCGCATCAAATAACATTCTTAATAATCAAAATATTGAAGAATTGTTTTGACAGACAAATTACAATGTTCTAGTTGAATTTACAGGGATTCCCTTATGTCACACTCAAATGATTTCTAACTTCGCGACCATTTGAGGTAGGTGGTCAGTTGAACAAACCGAAATATTTAATGTGGGACAAGATCCGCTATTTTCTGGATATTAATCTCCGTTGTGCATGCATTGAAAGCGCATACCCAGGAGCAAAGTATGATTCAATCAATGTACAATTGGGTTCAAACTCTTTGGTGCATCAGTGTATTTCATTTGATTTAGATATTCCGGCTCACAGATTAGGTTGAATACCTATAATTTGTAATTCTAAAATTCATATTAACATTACGATTGGCGAATATCATTGCACATTCTCATACGCACCCAAGCATTTATATACTAACTTTGTAAAAGAACATACACAACGAAGTGATTCTCAATTCACACAATCAAATCAACACATTGGCTAACACGCATGACTAGAGTGCTTTTGGAGTTCCTAAAATAAATAGGAAATAATACATAGGGGAGTTTACATGTTGTGTTCAATGTGAATGTAATGTATAAATACCCCTTTTTAGACCTGATAAGGGTATGAAATAAACAAACCAATCAACCTTTACAGACTTCAAATTTTAATCAGTATTAGTTTGCTTCAGGAAATTTACAGCACAATTCTGAATACCTTCAGAATGCATGTACCGAAAATTCAAGTTCCTTCGAAGAAAGTCTAAAAGTTAGACTAACATGTTGGCTTTAATGGAGGTTCAAATTCGGTACGCCTGTATAAAGTTTAAAGCTGAATTGGGAACAAGTCCAATAACAGGTACACAAATTCAACTGATTAATCATAATAGAATAAAACCAGTTCCCCAAAAAATGGTTGTTTAATATGCACCACATGACGGCACACATTTTCATTTGTTACGTGGTAGTCTTGCATGAAATTATTGTTCTGCACACTAGCAAAACAAATCACCAAAATCAGTGAAGATATTAAGTAGAATGGTCTAAATGCTACATTTACGGTGTCATCAACAACCAAGTTAGTAACCTCGTAAAATAAGTTACCGGTAGTTATACTACCCTACGCAATTTTCTCAAATCACAAATGGCACAATGGCCTTGCGTGATCTGGGATAATTGGAAAATTCTTTCTTGTAAGCATTGTGTTTGCCCAATGCCCAGATAGCCATCTGATAAAATCCAGCAAACGTGAATAATCCAGCTGGAAGCAAAACCAAGCGTAAGAACCATTATTATTATTGCAAAACCAACACCATGAATGCAATGAAGCTTCACAGCACCTGGTAAACACTGAGTCATTGCTGTGAACGCCATCCAAGCTCCAACTTCATAAGTATAATTTGGGCAAGATACAAAATCAAACATCCAAGTGAAAGGGTTTTGTGTTGGCTTAGGTATTTTCCGTTCCTTCGAACCTACATAGCGGATATTATTTTGTCAAAACATGCATTATAAACGAAAAGGTATCAAAAAAATGATTTACCAGGTGGTCTCAGATTTCTGAAGGCAAGATGTGTGCTCAAGTTCCCAAATTCGCAAAACTAAACATTTTTATATTTCAATATTAGTCCAAATCGGACCAATCGCACAAAGAGTCGACCGTGGCGTTTTCAAATGAAGAAACAATGCAAAGCCCATCCTGTTACGTAATCAAGTTCAGATATCTATGTTAGATTACGACAACAATGTAGAATTGTTTCCTTATTAAACCAAACTCCACTTTCAACTTCATGTGCGCAAAAGGAAATAGACAGTAGTATATTTCTACACAAACCAAAAATCCAACAAGGCCACCAAAGACTTGCAGATTTCCCAGAACTAAAATTTACAATAAACATTTAGGGGTTTCAAGTTTGAAGTGATGTACTGATTAAAAAAATTACTAATAAAAATGATATATACTTGGAGGTGTGTACAGTGGATGGTTGACATAGTAGGCAACGTATCCAGCAAATATCCAATAATATGAGCAGTTCTTGAAAAATACAAGGCAGACATTTTGCAATATTTTCTAGAATTGTGTGCATTATCATATTAATCTTTTCACCTTGAAAAGATTTCGGATTGGCATGGTAGCATGGGAAAAACGATGGACAAATAGTGTTTCCAGCAGTCGCTTTGCGTAATGAAAAGTCCAGCAAGCGGCTGCAACGCTGCCAAGAAATATTCCAGTTTCGCGCATCAAGATATTCATACAGAATTATAATAAGGAAGTGGTATATCTTCCTCAATATAATCCACCACACAACGTTACGCATTTTAATTATAAATAAGAGATTGGTTCACGTACTGTACTACTGGCGCAACCGGAAGAGATGCCGCTTGTTCTCCGTAAAACAGAGCAGGTCGGCTGTAGATCCACAAGTAAATAACCAATGGACCAGCGTACTCTGTTAAAAATACCTGCAAATATACAAACAATTGAATTTTTAGTGTGAAACTCAGGAATTTGACAGTGTTGCATGCCGTGCTATTTGGTAATAATACATACCGTACTCCAGCCCAATTGTGGTCCCAAATCCTTAAGGAGAAGTTGACCACCATTTGGAATAGAGAGAGATTTTATTGTGTCATCATCCTTCAATGTTTTCCCTTCTAAAAAATCAACAATGACAAAAATGTCATTACTTGCAGGTAAATATATTAAGTTGAGAAAACTAATAGGAATGTGGTAAATAAACTTACTCTGGTCTATTTTCAATGCCTGTCTTTCTGGATATAGATGTGATTCTATGCAAACATGATACATTATTAACTGCAATTTGGGCATTTCCATATAACATTATAAGCATGGCATTAATTACATTGCAGCAAATGTAAAATAAAATGATACTAATGTAACATATATACATATGCATAATTCAATACTATATAAACTTACTTCGTTTATGAATATGATTCTTGATGTCTTCGATTGTTGTGGTCGGTGACAACTGCAAACATAAATAAACTTAAAAAACTGCTTTATGGCCAAAGGGGAAATGTACAAGTGCAAATTGATCAATGAGAAATGGCAATTCCGATAAATTACAATGCTAAATAATCAATCCCATGTATATAATTTAAAAATTTGAATTTATAGATAAACATCATGGGCGAAAAAGATGATGGGTGCTCAAATTTAATAAATTCCAGCACATCACTTCTCAATTACTTTCTAATCAGCAGCATTTTGCTTTTTAATCTCGAATCAAGGGTCAAATTATACCGGTATACGGGTATGTTTGCGAATCAGGAATACAGGTAAGATACAGAAAATCCGCAATGAATACAAGAAATGTACACGTGTACATTGCAATATTTATTTTAGCATGCAATTAACATAATATAAAATGGTTAATTGCAGTTAAAAAACAAAAGCAAACAAACAAACATAATTATGTTTATAAAATAAATTGCATTTTAAGCAATGCTTTAATTTTTTCGATTCACCACCAGCAGGACTTACATTGGAAAGTGTACAAACAGACTTCTTATTACTCCCAGTCACAATTTCTATCTGCAATGACGAAACAAATTACAATAAACTCATTAATATTTGGCCACATCAATGAAGACCACAAAATAAATAAAATATATTACCTCCATAGTTGCTATGCAAGTTGCAGCAGTAATAATTACAACCGAGTTGCCGCGCCAAAACAACTTTACGCCAAGTCACCACGTAAGATACAAAAACCAGGTGTACAAAAACATCCGATGCCTCGGGTCTCGGGTCAGTCCGTTCATGACGTCACACCGCAATGTTGCCAGTCCGGTAATTGTTCGCATGTCGGTTAAATTTCGCGAATTTCGCTACCTCATAAGTACTTTTTTTATATGTTAATGAAACCTTGGATGAAACATAATCTCATCAATTAAAATTCAAGCGCATTTCTGCTGCAATGTTCACCCGCAGAATGTCAATTTCAACAATCTAGCCCTCTAGCTCATCGATTTCAAATTGCCTGTAGTTCAGGCGGCAGTAGATAGATGGCGATACTATTCACGATTTCTTCAAGGATTTCTGTTTGAATGACGTCACGTCTATTTCGTCTATTTCGTGACGTCATTGGTTAAACGTCACAGTCCTGGTTTTCTATCGGACACGGAACAGCGGAGCAGTTTCGAGGAGCTTCTAGATTGTTCTCGCTGGATCTCGCTTGAGGACCGTAGATTATAAATCGAGGTGGGTTACTACGCGACGTTGTCATTTAGCCGATGTGTTGTTGCGAGCGGATTAAAGCGAAAAAGTCTTAAAATCGGCCTTATATTTTAACGGTAAGTATTTTGCGGGGGTTTTTCAAGCTCTCTTTTAAAAATGGGAATTGCGTAGGCAGAATGTTGAGGCCAAAGTGGCTGCTCTATTTATGGTCATGCAATGCAATCGGTGGCGTATTTTCGGTCGACCTGGTTGGGTGTGTAGTTCAGCTTAGGCTAACGCACTCATTTTCCTTATTTTCCTTCTAGAAACATGGGCAAGGACTACTACAAAGTGCTGGATGTCAGTAGAAATGCATCAGACGATGACATGTAAGTATTGTGCAACTGAAATGCTGGGCGTAATTGTGTGCTGAAATTATAGAAATTGCTTGTGGGCTAAGTGCCAATACGTGCCCTTCAATACTTGGCATCAAGAATGCATATGATTCAATTGTTATTGATACCTAATTATACCCGTCAAAAAATCTACTTCCTGTGATATAAGTGGCATTAACAATTTTAAATGCTTTTACTTGTCATTTCTATAAATAACAAAGTTAAATTTGACAGAAGAAATGAGGTGATGAAGGCATTAAAACTATTTATAATTAAATAAACACGTCATATTTCTATGTATATTGTGACCATTGAACTGATAAATTATTTCAGCACCAAAGATTAGATATACTATATATCAGAAAGTGAAAAGTGTTCCCTTATTAATTATAGAAGATATCAATTTGTGCATTTGTTTTTTACAGTAAGAAGGCGTATCGAAAAATGGCTCTCAAGTTCCATCCTGACAAGAACAAGAATGCGGGAGCCGAAGAGAAGTTCAAAGAAATAGCTGAAGCATACGAAGTACTGAGTGACAAGAAGAAAAGGGAAATCTACGACAAGTTTGGTGAAGAAGGACTGAAAAGTGGTGTGCCTGGAAGTGCACCGGACGGTGGCAGCTACACCTACACTTTCCACGGTGACCCGCGTGCCACTTTCGCCCAGTTCTTTGGAACCAACAACCCGTTTGACTCTTTCTTCATGCGAGGCTCCACACCACGCTTCATGTTCGGTGACGATGATGAGATGGATCTGGGCGACCCGTTTGCCCCATTCAGTTCCTATGGAATCGGTGGAAGTGGAGGAGGTGGAGGTGTTGGAAGAGGGTCACCGTTTCGTTCCCATAGCTTTTCGGCCCACACCGGTGGGCCAGGTGGAGGGTCACAAATGGGCTACGGCAAGGACAGGTCTCACGACCCTCCCATCGAACACGATCTGCCCGTTGCCTTGGAGGACATCCTCAAAGGTTGCGTGAAGAAGATGAAGATCTCGCGCAAGGTCACCGATGCCACCGGTACGAATCGCCGTGATGAGAAGGTGCTGACCATCAACATAAAGCCAGGCTGGAAGGCGGGAACGAAGATCACATTCCAGCGCGAGGGTGATCATGTCCCGGGCAAGGTACCGGCGGACATCGCGTTCATCATCAAAGACAAGCCGCATCCGTACTTTAAACGTGAAGGTAGCGACATCAAGTACACTTCAAAGATAACTCTTAAACAGGTTTGTATCTGCAATGAAAACAACAGCAAACAAATGGTCTTACTTTCATGCGTTTCACATTTGGGAATCGGTGCATGCGATGTAACAGCTGTTACGGTACACAAGTGAAATGTTTCCCCAAATAATTTTATTTAAACACACTAAACTGTTGGTATGTTTTTACATGGTGAAAATGTAAAACTTTATTGAAATGAACATATAATGATATACAGTATTATGATAGTGCTCTTGCGGGATCAACTCGCGAGGGTTTTTAAACTGCGCTAGCTCTCAAATGCGGACACGCTTGACAGTCATTTCATGACATTCACAAATTGCACCTCATTTTGTCTTGTATTTATGTATTATTTTATCGCTTAATAGGCACTGTGCGGAACCAGAATAGAGGTGCCCACATTGACCGGTGAGAAGATTCCCATCGAACTACGAGACATTGTGAAGCCAGCAACGGTGAAACGTATCCAAGGACAAGGATTACCTTTCCCCAAAGAGCCAAACCGTCGAGGCGATCTCATTGTTAATTTCGATATTAAGTTCCCCGATCATTTGACGCAGAGTACTAGAGATATATTGTATGATTGTTTGCCTACCGCGTAAATTTTGCAAAACTAACAACTTAAATAACTAATATTACCGTAAATTTTCTTACAGAAGCCCAGGCTTCAATTCAAAATTAGTAGAATATAATGGCACTTTCACAAGCGGAGTTTGAGCCGGTTCCCAATATACAAGCATGTTGGGAACCGGTTTTTATTATGTGTTTTTAGTCATTATCTGGCCAAAATGCTGCTGCTTTAATTCGAAACCAGTTTCAATTGGAGACGGCTTCTATAAGGAAATTTACGGTATTCAATTGCGCCACCATGACTGCTGGGCTATGGTTTCTATATAGACAAATTTAGCTTGTGCATAAGCGTTTATACTCATTTTGTAAATACTTGTAAATAAAATGCTCACAAGCACTGCAACTTTAAGTGCCCAATTTAATGAAAAGTGTTACCTTACCCCACATGACATTGAATTTAAAGTTATACAAAAAGAAAATAACGCTTAAGTGTATTTATCGCATTCATTGCGCTTGTTCTTCGGGGTTGGATTGGTCAGCAGACTGGACAGATGCCACTGTTGGTTGTTGAATCTGGATGGTTTGCTGACCTTGTGCATTGGTGGATGTCAAAAATACTGGCGTTGCTCCTTGAGCCTGCCCTGGAACTTGTATCTGGTACACGGTCTAAAATGACGTGCATCATGTACTTAATACCATTGTTTTTATTCGGAAACGTGTCTATTGTAATTTACTTGGCCTCCTTGTACGTGAGGGGTGGTGGCCTGTAGAGGTGCTGCTGCCTGAATAATCATCGGTTGTTGATTGGCACTCTGCCCTTGCATCTGCATTCGTATTAACTGCAACTGCGCCTGAGTAAGCTGAATCTGAATAGCGCGTAAGAATGCGGCATCCGCCAATCAGACTCCGTAGCTCCTTAAAATGGTAAATACCGGATCGAGTTATATTTACAGGAATTTGTTGTATCTCTCCGGTATTAGTAACAACTTGCACAATCTGAACACCAGCTTGCTGCACTTGTTGAGCAGCTTGAACATTTTGTGGCTGTTGGATCTGAATTACGTGGGATTGAGTAGTCTGGTTGGCCGATGCTGCCTGAAAATCAACGCCATTATAAGGCTAAACGACATTGTAAGTTAGTACCAAAACAATTACAGGAAATGTCCTTGTGTGGACATGACATTGTTTTTGATATCAATGACACAAAACAATAAAATTCTTATTTTCAATACATGGATTCTGTTAAATTTCACTGCATGCATGCTTCTTTGGAAATGTGTGCATGTAATTGTGTTTAACACTACCAAAAGGATACCAATGTACAATTGTACAAAAATAAATTGATAAAATTGTACAATATATCCTTTTGGTTTTTGGTACTAGCACAATTGCATGAACACGATGCTGAAAACAAACATTAAGAATGTTGTTAACTTCAAGAGCTACTAAAATTATTGAGGCAGTGTAATTACACTAATTATGATGTCCTTGTCATTTTTAGCAGTTTTAAAACCTGGCAGGAATACGCTCTAACCTGAACATGTGTAGGCTGTTGTACTTGAACTTGTATTGGAGTGGAAGTTGATGCCGCTGTAACCTGGGTCATCGCCTGATTTTCACCATTCTGGATAAATTCCCAAAATTAGTAATAATTTCAAAAGTCCAATCCCAAATGCAGTAATATCCCCGTTTTACACACTTAAACGTTAAAGGCTTCACTTTCTGTATTTTTAGCTTATTTATTTAGTTTAACCTGCATCACAATAGTATTTGAAATGGAAAATTTTCTGAAAGATTGCATGTAAATCGGGAATTTACTGTACTGTGATGAATGTAAATCATGCACAGCAGACTGGACTTGAACAGTTGCAGGTGTATTAATGGCTTGTACTGGGATAGCCTGAGTTGTAGTCACTGTTTGCACATGGCCTCCAGGTTGTAAAATTTGAATCTAACAATGGAAACAGATAGAATTGTTATTGACCCAAAATTAATGTTCAAGGACAACAATATTAATTGAATCGGAGTTGTTTTCACCTGTGTTGGTCCTTGTTGTTGTGGATTTTGTTGTTGCATCGCTGCCTGATGTTGTTGAGCCAATTGCAAATAATATTGAACCTGTTCCGGGATCACTGTGGCAGTGCGAACATTTTCTTCCTGTCTTTTAGCAGGTTTTAATTCATCCCTCGGAACGATGTCGATTAAGAAGTCGAATTGATCAAATTTGGTTATCGCCATTGCGATGTCATTCCTCTGGAAATAACATTAAGAACATGAAATTGTTTGATTACCCATCCTTATACAGACACCAGTGCTAAATACAAGACACTTTACCTGCAATGTGCGGCGTTTATTGTCTTCGGTGTGAATCCAAGCTCGCAGTGAAAGCTCCGTGATAAAAATTTCAGCTGCTTTAGCAAAGAGTACTGGTGCTTCTGCACTTATCATCTATATTGTAATTTACAAGATTGCATCACACATGGCAATTTAAATGTTATTTTACTTCATTTTACTTCACCTTAACATCTTCATCCAACTTCATGATCTTCTTTATTCGAGCAAGTGGCAATTCCTGTTGTTTGAAGTCGTTCTAGAAAAACATAGATGAAAATTGTGGTTGTCAAATAAAAACCTCCAAGTTTTCTGTTTAATATGCAATATTTTTAATGTCTTAATTTTTCACTATGTCCTATTTGAAAGAAACATTTTTCGCAAAGTATTTGTATACTATACTGCTTGTCCTTCTTTCTCATATTTTAAGTTCAATCTAGGCTTTGAACCCAAATCCTTAATGGACATGTCCTATTTAGAGATATTGCCAGAAACAAGTTTATAAATTTCAGCAATGAACTGTGTTATATAAGAATTCATTGGGTATTTCTAACACACTAATAATTGTAATTAGAACATTTTAATATTAATTAAATCATGTCCTCATCCCCTTAATTTCCCAACTTTAAATAACTTACAACTGTTAGTTTTAATTGTGCTTTAGTTTATTACTAATTGCTAATTTCAATAACTATCAGTGTTCAAATTATAAAATTATTACCAGATTCTGGTAATTTTATTTCCCCAACTTTTCCTAATACTATTAGACAATTTTGATATCTTCCAGGAAAACAGCAAACTTAGTGACAAAAACGGAGGTGAAACGTACAGCTGTTAGATTTCTTATTTCTTCTGTAGCCCTGGTCCAAAATGATTGCAGCATACTGTGTGCTTCAGAATTAGTTTGTGAACTGCCACCACTGGTGGTGGTGTAGGTTTGTTCAGACTGCGACATTCTAGTATCTGAAACACAGAAATAATGAAGGAAAAAGGCTTAAACTGTTGATAGAGAACAACATTTTGAAATGCAATAAATTAATGGCACCCATATAAACAACCAAAACAAAAGCACGTGCGACTAGTTTGTGCCTATAGGGCCGTAGATGAGGAGGCAATCAAAAGCCGTCCACCAATGGATATGCGATAGCCCGACGTGTCACCCAATCAAAATAACTGAAGTAGGCCTAACGAGATTCGTCAAAACCGCGCTTATTTTTCCGGTTGGTGTTCCTACCTTTAGATCACGAATGTCGGTCTGGAGAAGCAAAAACGCCGATTAAGATCTTCAAATACCTGCTGGAGGTTATCTACGGAATTTTAAGCAATGCAAGGTTTCTTAAATTTGAAAATTGTTACCACTTATCTAAACCACGAACAATGAACGCCTAGACCTTTCACTAATTTTTGCGCCATCGACGCACAAGTGGCGCCCTCTTCCAGGAGAACAGAGAGGCTTTGAGATACGTACCGGTACCGCCTTTTTGCCGTTGGTAGAGCATTCGCCGCCAGACGATTTACCGCCAGCAGACAGGAATTCACTGAATAACAATTGGTGGTGAGTCGTCCTGGATCGAGATGGAAAATTTATGCGAAACCGGTACGCAACCGGTACATATCGATATGTATTTGAACGTGACGATTACTCACATCTGTTCTAGTTGTTCCAGCGTGCAAAGGGAAGGCTACTTCATCTGTTCATGCATTACGTTTATGAAGATCGAAATAATATGAATATCTAGTTTGTAAGATTATATTCTATAAACACGAGAATTGCATATGACTGAACTGACAAATCGTTATCAAAAAACCCGGGGTTTTAATGCGCTGTTTTGGCTGGAATCGTGATTAACTTTATTTCATGAATTCTTACTGACGGCCACAGCCTTTTATACTGTTCATCATTGAAATTGAAAATGCTTGGCCGGAAAAGGGAACAGAAAACACCGTCGAAAGGTGCGGGGAAGAATCCTCTACCTTTTCAGGCAAGTATGATAGCTATACCTTTTTAAAAATTTATTTTCCAATGATCGCGCAATTAAATTGCGTCTTAATTAAATATTTCAGCTAGGACTGCTAGACATTCCTGATTTTGATAATCCAGACGACATGTATGGTAATGATGATGACGACGACGATGATGCCGATTTGGAAGCGGAATTATTGGCCCTCGAAGCTGGAATTGACATCAGGAAATGCATTGCCCGCCCAAGGATCTCTGCGGGTGAAATTCAATATTGAATATTCAATGTTATATTATTTAATGTGTTTTGATGTGTAATACTTAATTTCGATTGAAATATTGCTATTTTATAGATGGAGTTGTAAAGCGGGTTGAAAAGCAAGTCAGAAAACCAGATCATGACTCCAGTGATGACGATGATGTGGATGAAAATGACCCACAATTATTGGTAAAATATTACCATTAATTTACAGTTAATACTTACTGGTTTATAAGACTTGACAGTATATGACAGGTGCAACCAAAACTGGTTATTGGATGACTGCTGTATTGTTAGCTGGGTGAAATAATTTAACTAATGTAACTTTGCTTCTAATCCCTGTCCCTTGTTTATTGCAATAGGCCGAGTTAGGAAATCTGACTGGTCAGCGTGACAGAAGTGAAATACTCAGGCCAGCCCCGCCTCCTCCTTTGGCTAGGGCACCTCCAAATGCAAGAACTCAGCCCCAACAAGAATCCAAATTGCCAGCTGTTCCTTCTAGAATCAACACCGCACCACCAATTGCAGCCCAGAACCCACGTCCAGCGCCTTCTGCACAGCGGTCTTTGTTGTCCACTTTGGAAGAAAGAAATGAGATGTACAGAGTAGCGCTAAATAATGCCAAATCTGTAGGTGATAATGCAAAGGCAAGGAGACTTGAAAGAGGATTAAAGGTATAATAATTTAAATAGCTGCAAATTGTGGTTTTGAAGTAGTGACATATGTAAGTGATATACGTACCACAATTGGTTTGACAGACTTTAGAATCCTTGCTGAAATCTGCTAAAGCTGGTAAGGATGTCAATGAAGAGGACATTCCTCTTCCAGTTGCAACAGGTGTGGTCAATGCCACCAGACCAAACCAACAAGTGCACCCTGTTAATGAGCCTGTGGACGATTCTGTCGGACCTCCAGTTCCCCCGAGGAATAGGCCATCACAAATTTCTTCGACAAGTAGCACTAAAGTAGCACAGTTACCTGTTTCACCCACAGAATTGCCTCAACCGCAGATTTCAGGTTCCAAACCTGATATAACGACCAAACTAAGCATTGTTACAGACACAGTAATATCACCGGATACAATTAAAACTCGTGGTGTCCTTGTTACGAGAAGAGACCAGTACAGACAAGCAGCATTGCAAGCTAAAGCTATTGGAGATAAAACATTAACTGTGTCGTATATAAAGATTGCAAAGGTAGATAACGAATGTTTCTATTTGCAAGTAACAACAGAAATTAAATTGCAATCTCTTTCACAGCAATTTGACAATGTCATTGCTGCACTGGATCAAGGACAGCCGGTTGACCTGTCTGGAATGCCACCTCCACCACAAGCAGTGAAGCAAGGTTTTTCAAAAACAATTGTGTACATACATCACTTAATATGCATATAAATACAATGAAAAAATTAATTACAGATACACATGTAGTAAATGTAACACCACCGCCACAAAAAATGCCCGAAGAGTCTCATCCTCTGAAATCCATCAAGTTGGATGAAGTTAGTCCAGCAGCATCAGGTATAATCTAGATAGTACCGCAAAGTATGGTGTGATAATTGTTGATAACAATTGCATGAAATGTTAGATAGGGACGATCAGTCGCTCTTCAATGCTCCTCCTCCACCGTCAAACGCATTAGATGCACTGCAACAGAGACTCAAGAAATATCAGAGTAGCTTAGAAGAAGCAAATTCGTCTGGGAATGAAAGGAAAGCAAGGCAGATGGGAAGAATAGTTAAAGTAAGGTTATTTTTATTGGTACAATGTACAGATTTTCCTCTATTTTGCTGTTTTCTTGTGTGCTGTTGGCCAAACTCTAAAGTGCATCCATATGCTTAATTAGCCTTTTTATTCTAGCAATATGAATCTGCAATTAAATCGTACAAGCTGGGAAAGCCAATAAATTACGAGGAATTGCCAAATCCACCAGGTTTGTTACGCGCGTAAATTCATTCCTGAATTATTGACCGTGATACATAGTATACATATTCCCATTTCAGGTTTTGCTCCTATTCCTGGCAACCCTGCAATGATGGCTGCTTCTGCTCCAACTCCTCCAACAATTAACCCGGAAAACCAAACTGGACAATTGCGTACACCTCCCGCAGCAATCAATACAGAGATGGCATCTCAAAATCTTCCCGCCAAAGTAGCAGCTCAAACTCCACCCACAGCTCCTCCAAAGCCAGTGAAAACTGATGCAAAAAACGGTATCCTACTTATAATTATACTTATATAATTGCTGTATTGTCTATGAACTGCAAAAGTACATGTATACATTTCTGAAGGTCCGCGTGCCCCTCAGTCCTTGAACGAAAAGCAAATGGCTTCATTAGTTGAAGGACAAAAGCAGTTCAAAACTGCTGCATTGGAGGCTAAGAAAAGAGGGGATATACAAGCTGCTAAAGAATACCTAAGATTGGCAAAAGTAAGGGTGAAATTGATAAGTGGGAAGAAGTAGATAGTATGAAATAACTTATCATTTCCGACAGGGATTTGTACCGATGATCCAGGCATCAGTGTGCGGACTGCCCGTGAACATGGACAGCGTAAGATATTAAACCAGGGCGATTTTAGGGGAATGTTCAGCAAGTGAAAAATGAATTTAAATATGAATAGCTTCCAACATTGCCGCAAGTAGCTCAAGAAGGCAGCGATTTTGAGATTGTCCGTCATCAAGACTGCCAAGCAACGGGGACACATGAAGAGCTGTGTGCCAAATTGGAAAAAGAACTTGTGTCTCAAATTGAGGTAATGGTAACGAATGTTGTAATGCTGCAATTATAATATCATACATTCATTTGTACATGTTCTAATTTTAGATGTGCAACAGGACACTCAAGCACTTTGTAGAATTAGGAGATGTTCCTAATGCCAAAAAGTGAGAAATTATTACAAAACTAGTATAACTTTATAGATTCTTTTATTGAGTACAATAAATCTAATCTAGATTCAAGACAATGTTGCAACATTCTAAGAAGGATCTAGATATGGTGCAGTATGCTCAAAAAAGTGGCAATGAGGTGCCAAAATTTCATTACGAGTCGAGGACGTTTTCCATTGTCCAGTAAGATTTGAAATATCTTGTCAAATTTCACATTCATTTCGACATAATTTTATTATTTTATTATTAGATGCTGTACGGACTTGGGAGATGATGAATTAGAAGTGCACATAATCCGAGGCATCAACTATTCATGTAAATTAAAAATCCATACATTTATAAATTGAAGCAATATTGGGCAGTATTATAACTCAGATTTATTTTCATTGTAGGTCCAAATCCAAAAGAAGTTGACACATATGTCAAATATGATTTTCCATTCCCTGCCGTAATAACAGATTAATTCTCTTTATCACATTATTTCATTACAAATTGAGTACAATTATATTTTTTTTTAGGATAATCACCAGAGAGACAAGACAGTTACAATAAGAGACACAAATAGCCCTGGTAAGTGGATCTGGAGCATTGAACTCATCGCGTGCATTGCATACAAATCAGTTTCTTACTCATTTTTAGAGTACAATGCTGTTTTCAAAGTGGCCGTTAATCGTAAGGCTAGGGTATTTGGTCGCATTGTGAAACGACACGATATTAGATTTGAAGTCTGGTCAAAAGGGTGAGATTGAATTGATGCGTGTTGTGTGGTACACAAAAGTAACTCTTGAATTTTGCAGAGGGTTTCTAAGGAGTGATACACTGCTGGGAACAGTAGCCGTTAAACTTGTGGCACTGGAGACAAAGTGTGTCGTTCACAACAGTTTTGATGTAAGTATTTTTTGCACACCACTATGCAGAAAATTGTTGAAATCCTGTGATGTATATTATAAGTGATATTCCACTATGTATACTTTGAAATCAGCATACATCTGGGTTTTTACTAACTAAATCTTCAACATTTCTCTTAATTAAACGAAGCTGGAGGTCTTTGACACATTCTTACATGAAACTAGGTTATGGATAATCGGAAACCAATTGGTGGGAAGTTAGAAGTGAAGCTTCGTGTGCGTGATCCATTCTTGAACAAGGAAGTGGAGACCATAACTGAAAAGTGGCTTGTGATAGGTGAACAGAGAAATATGTAACTGCATTCTTGGACTAACCGCGTACAGTTTCTCTGACATTGCAAAAATGCATGTTATAGAAATGTTTAAAGCTCGTTTTTAAATTGCACAGTGTACCATGTAGAAACAAACAATTGGTGCAAATAAAATGTATTAATTGCAACACTTGAACATTGTATTTATTAAACTATTGATGGGTCAGAAGACGTTTTTTTTCAAACAAGGGAAATTCAACACTACCGATTGCAACAAAAGTACAAAAAAAGCACATCGATAATAATGCCACTTCAAATATGAATAACAATGTTTTGTGATTTCTTAAAAACTCCCTATCCCATTAAAACCTCAAGCAGTCGTTAATTATATTGCATGTTTGCCTTATTGCAGGTTATTACCTGCCATCAGGTAAAATTTGTCTCGCAGTGCCATATGCAGTCATTCCTGCTTGTGATGCACCCTTGTTGGTACCGTATTGTAAACCGATTATCTTTGTACTTTCAGCCAATTTCTCCGAAGAGAAATTTCGCTTATTTTCATCGGCAACTTTCACTCCAATCACGGGTCCATCATATCCTTTCTTTTGGGCCTTTAAAAAAATTACACCATTTTATACCGAGATGCGAATTGTAATGTCCTATTCATTGAACTTACTAGTCCTCCTAAGGCAAACAAGCAGTCGACCACCATGTACAGATTCTTATGCTCGTAGAGATCATTTACTTGGAACAGATCTTGCGATTTAAGGCCATATGATTCACATCCTTTGAGAAACATTTCCACGTTCTCCCTCTAAAAATTATTGACAACAATATGTTTCATAAATTTAATTTCCTGTTGGAAAACACTAGGTAATTATAGTAAGTGTACCTGTTTAAATGGGGCTTTCGTTTCGTTGATCTTCTTCACGGTTCCCGGTTCAAGTTTGTTGATAAGACTGTAAATAAATTACAAAATATTAAGATAGTGTATAAACATTTTATCATGTTAGTTAAGTAAAGATGCACATGAAAGAAATAACTGAAATCTTTAATAATAAAACATTTTGTATTAAAGGTGAACTGACAAGGTTTTGCAGCATACCCTGAAAAAACTAGCATATGAATGCCACTAATTTAAGAACATTGTCTGCAAATTTGAGGCCATTTGAAGCATTATTGCCGTAGATATGAATTGTTTAGTTTCCACGTTGTTTTATATCATATGTAAAAGGCAAATGTATGGTTCAGCAATGTGCCATGTAATTGGTGACTCACATTGTGTATGCACTGCATGTGCAGCACTTGTATTTGAAATTAACTATCAATGACCACGTGATTGTGTGGCAATACAGAATGTGGTTTGCATTGTACAAATATTCCAAATGGTGTAGGAAATATACTGGGAGTGTCAAAAGCTAGCTGAAATGAAGGAGAACTAACGAAATACAATTGATTTCTTTTTCTACATTTGCTTCAGAAAACAATTGGAAGTAAGATAATTGCAAAAGCATACAAGGAAAAACACCTCAAGTGTATGCTAATGAAGTCTGCGTGTCCATGTGATGCAAAACATGTGATAACAAATACTGCTTCTGATTAAGTATTAGAACACACCAGGGTTACCAGATTTTGCAATTTCATATTCAAATTGTAATTAATGAAATTCTCCTATTTCGGCCTTCAAAATTATTTGTGTTCACTTTCAAGTGTTCAACATCAAAAGGTGTAAATTAATGAAATCACAGTCAAAAATATATATTCAGTATCTTTAACATGTGTTTTGAGTTAATTAACAAATCTTATTACACAGACAACAGGCGCAGTGCTATATTTGTAATAACACAATAATTCAAAACATGGAAACATGAATGAACTGTTGGACTTTCTTTTATTTCCCTATGTCAACATTTGGCACACCCATCACAATCTTGCTTTCTAAGAATGGAAGTACGTATTATTAAATAATACACCCTACCGACACTAAACAGTTCTGTTGATTGCACTTTCTTTCCTGCAGGAATAATGGGAACTTATATAATTATTATTGGCCAACACATGAAACGTGTGTGTTTAGTTCCAGTTATTGCCAAGTGTGCCACTTATAAAAATTAGGAGAGTGGAGCAGAGCACTTTCTCTCTCAACCATACAATAATTATTATTATTTCTATGCCAGCAGTATTTCCTTATATACTTACTCGCATAAGGCAATGCCATCTTTAAGAACTGCTGCCACATCCAACTGGTCTCTGAAACCTTCTTCGGGCTTTGGTGGCACCAGATCTTTGTCCAACACTCCTTCCACCCATTTGATGGCATCTATTGCTCTTGGCAAGTTGAATTTGGCCTGAGCCTACATAATCAATAAATAGAGTACAAGCATGAGCATATGCCGATTATAATTTTTTTAATTGTACAACAGTCTAGGTTGCAAATTTAGCACACAAAAAAATGCAGCCACACACTTGCAAGCACTAGTGGCACCAAATTCTACATGCGACCAAAGTTTACATGCATGTTCAACTTCACCAAACATGGACATCAAAATTGCAAACTTGAGCAATGTGAAATTACCTTGATCTTTGAACCGAATCAATTCATTCAGGGGCTCTGTTATCCATGGATTTTTTAAATGAAAGCAAAATGGTAATTTAATATGCAATATCAAGGCAATACATAATATGAATGGCATCATTGTCTGCATGAATAATTTCAGGATGTTAAAATAAATGCTCCATTAATTAATATATAAAAATTTCATCATCCTGGCAATCATTTTGTTTTTAATGGAAATATATATTAATAATAATTACTATTGTTGTTGTTTGTAGTTACTACTAGAAATAATGAATAACTGTAGATATATTCCTTAAATTCCTAGTAAACTGTACCGTCAACCGGGGTGACTTTGCCCACCGGGGTGACTTTGCCCACTTTACTGCAAAATGTTGTATATTTATGCAGT
>JAQFZQ010000431.1:0-33853 GCA_034696005.1 Glomeris marginata | reverse complement strand
GCGTCACGTTGTCCCGCGACTGCACTGCCATCTATTGGTGGAGAATTCAAATAAATGTACATGTGTTCCTGCCTTAACAAAGGGATACTTTCGATAACTTTAATCCTTTAATTGCCATTGTTCAGGAATGGGCCAGTGGGCAAGTCGATCCTGCAACAGAAGGGGCCGGAGAGGGGGACGGGACTCTGCAATTATTGAACAATGGCAATTAAAGGATTACATTTCTCGAAAAGGTCCCTTTTGTTAAAGAATAGTCCGGGGACTCAGCGGTGGGAGTATACATGTATTCAGTTTTGTTTCTGAAAACATTTCTTTACGATATCGTAACCTTCATCAGCATAATTTGAGAAAGGGTTTCGGCAATTTTATCCATAGTAGCTAAAGTGTCTGGGTGGTAAGGAACTAATGTTTTGTTTCGTTTCTCATACACCTCGTTATAACAACTCAATGCTTCTTCATATTTGCCCAGTTTGGACAGTGTGTGGGCAATATTGTATTGAATGTCTAAATTTATTGGGTGAAGAGGGCCTAATCGGATTGCTTTTTGAGAAACCCCTTCAAAAGAGCATAATGCTTCTTCGTACTTCCCCAGTTTAGACAACGTGTCTGCAATATTAATTTCAGTAATTAAAGTCTCTGAGTGCTCAGGTCCCAATATTCTGCTTTGTTTCTCAAATATCTCTCTATAACAGCTGAACGCTTCTTCGTATTTACCCTGCATAGACAATGTTTTGGCAATGCCATGTTCAGCTTGTAAAGTTTTTGGGTCCTCGGATCCCAATATTTTATTTCTCTTCTCAAACACATCTTGATAAGTGCTTAATGCTTCTTCATATTTGCCCAGATTGAACAAATTGTCAGCAAGTTGACATTTCATAAATTGAACTAGTGAGTGATCAGGTCCGAATAATTTTTCTGGTTTGTCAACCATATCTTTGATAAACTTTAATTTTGAATCACTGGTTTTCTGATGATTTTGGACTGCTATGTCATACTCATGTTGCATATTTAGAATATCTAGTTCGTCATGCCCAACTGTTTTTTGTTGCTCATACCACAGCTTTAATATTGCTGCTTGAAACTTGCCTGGATCAGATAGCATTTTGGTAATATCAAGTTGGACACCTGAACTTTGTGGGTCATGCCCAGTTGTTTCGCTACCTTTACAAGCCGCTAATACGCGAGATAAAAATGGTCCATATTTAACCATGCTAAAAAATCCCTCGGAAGTACTTTTTGCAGATAAAGTCTCTGGATGCTCAGGTCCCAGCATTTTATCGTAATTCTCTTGCAACTCTTTATGAATGCTTGATGCAGCACTAAATTTGCCCTGATAGAAAAGAATGTTGGCAATATCTTTTTGTGTATGTACAGTGTTTTCGTGGTTAGGTCCAAGTGTCTTGTTTTGTTTTTCAAGCAACTCTTGATAAGTGCTTAATGCTTCTTCAGATCTGCCCTGAAGGGACAGTGTGAGAGCAATATTGCCTAGTGTCTGCAAAGTGTGCATGTGATCAGGTCCATGTATTTTGGTTTGTTTTTCAAATAATACTTTGTATAAGCGTAATGCTTCGTCGTAATTTCCCTGAAGGAGCTGTACACCCACTACGCTTTTTTGTGTTGTTAAAGTGTCTGGGTTTTCAGGGCCAAGGATTGTGTCTTGTATGTGATAAACTTCTTGATATTGTGCCAATGCTAAATTGTATTTTCCTAGCATCCTCCATACCTCAGCTAGGTGAGACTGTACAGACAGTGTACCTGTGTGTTCAGTCCCAAGGTGCAATTTCAGCGACTCGATAGATGCCTCTCCAAATGCAGAGGCCTCTTCATACCTCAGGGTATGTGTTAATGCTAAAATGATTTTTGATGGTATTGTGTAGAATTCCTTTACCAAATCACAATACTCTGTTGCATAGTTCCAAACTGATGCACCTTGCACAATATTGATTTTCTCAGTATGGTTTCTGACAAGAGAAAGTGATTCTTTGATTACGGAATGCTGACTTTGAACATCTTGCAATACGAGCCTCGTAACACTTTGAACCAATCTGTGAATATTGGCCATACCTTCATGTAAAGTTATCATTGAGTAGTCTGCTATCAGGTTTACCACCTGGTTCAATTGTTCATCTGAACCATTTACCAGTTTCGTAAAGAATGTGACTGGAATGTTGTTCGGGTTTAAGTATGCCATGATGTTAAACATCTCGCGGGCTACCTGTCCAAGTTCTGATTTCTCGATTTCTGCTAATGTAATGTTCCAAGTCACGAATGTAGTTTTTGTATAGTCGTCAAGATTGTCTTCTGGAAAATTGAAATCGAGACATTCTGTTGTTTTGTCAGTGTACAACTTCAAATAATCCCCAATTTTAAACTCTGGCATTCCAGACCTCCGATGATCATCTGCCTGTTTCATAATATATGCAACCGCTTGTTGCAACGCCAGGGGGAAATTGTGCAGATGTGCCATTAAAGCTTTGATATCGTTGTCTTGTTGGTTGTCCTTGATTCCCAACGAGCCCTTTACTAATTGCTCTGCTTCGGAATCCGTAAATACATCGAGCTCTATTTTAGCACCACTTGGCCATTTGTGGTTGCGAGATGTAATTAGGAAGTAAGGACTCGTTACACCTTTTTGCATTTTAGGTAAAAAGTCCCGTATGCCATCATGATCATTTCTGAAACATTTCGCATTGTCAAAAATGAATAAGCTCTTTCTATCCTTGAAAAAGCTGTACACTTCCTGAACGATTGACAATATTTCCATTTCAACATTGTTAGCATTTTTTGTGGCAATTTTCAAGGAATCTCTACATAACCTGCGGAAGCAGTTTGCCATCGTGTCTCGGGTTTCTGCATCAATCCATATGACATTTCCATCATAACTGTCACCATGCTTATTCGCGTATTGCCTTGCCAACTCAGTTTTCCCAATTCCCCCTAACCCACTGATGGATGCCATTTGTGATATCACTACAGTATGATTACTGCCTTCATTTGTCTGCAAATTTGTGTGCAGTTTTTCCAGTTCTTCAGTTCTCCCAGTAAATGATCTCAACGGAGCCATTAAATTAAAGAGAATTCCACTCAAAATTCCATCAAAGAAGCCATCACCTTTCCTCAAATAATTCGTATCACCCGATTGTTTCCACCAATCGGTTATCTTATCATTGATTTGCAGGTATCTGATCACAACTTCCCCTTCACTCAATGTCCCCAAATTTGTCTTTATAATCTTTTTTAGACTACTATCATTGGGTTGGTCTGTTACTATAGTGAATTTGCTGACAAATTCTGATATAGTCTCGGAATCAATTTTTGTGAATCCCAGAGAAAGCCGTGGGAATTTTTCAACTTGAAAATCAAAATACAACTTTGGCATATTGAATTCAGAATTGAGATGATCCAATACTTTCCCAGCCTCTCCATCGAGCTTTTCATCATTCAATTTGAACATTGCATTGTCCTCATCAAACACAAATACATCTCCGACAAACTTCATGAGGTCTTTGCTCATTTTGGTAATTGTGCAAATATTGCCAGAAATGCTTCCCGATGCATTTTTGATGAATTTGTCACACTGTTCTTTGTTAAAACTTGAAATTGCATTTCCAAACCAATCGGGAAGTTGCAACTTCCAGTTTCTTGCGCGCGTCTTAATCTCATCCATGCTAATCTCTTCAACTTCATCTTTCTTAACGTGCATCTGTGTTTCAGCAAACCAACTTAAAGTTTTCTTTCTGAATTGCTTAAGGCTTTCGTTTGTAAAAATGCCTTCTAGAAATTCATTCCGAAATTTCCAACAACTGTCATGTTTGACGAGAACTGTATGTGCAAAGAATGCGTGGTATATTTTAAAATTTTCATCCCTTTGCAAGTTCTTACACCCTTTACTTGAAATTGGTTTTAGTAGAGTTATTAGTAGCTCGATTTCATCTGCATTTTGAGTCGCTTTCAAAATTTCTTTTGCTACATCTACTTTTAGTTTTGATGCGTGACCACGATTTTCTTCTGGTATGATATTCATAATTACTGGATGGTTTTGCACCTCATCTAGTTGTTCCCGGGTATTTTCATGCCAGGTTGCATTTGTGTACAGCACAAAACTGCAAATTGCATTTTTATCTTTGCCCCAAAATATTGGATCATCATTCTGGGATTCATGAAATGCCTTTTTTATGTTCTTAAAGGTTGTGAAGTATTTATTCAAATCCCAATCGCCACCTATTTCAAATTGTCTCATGGTAATTTTGTGATTGGTGTTTGCTTTTGATTTAGCCTGCAGGAATATTACATTCCCCCTGCCACTCCCATCTATGTAACGAAAGACCACATCATCAAAATCACCTGCTTTGTCCAAGTTTCCAGCCAAGTAGAAATCATTCGGTAGTTTGTCACCTCGTAGTTTAAACAAGGTTAGCAAATTGATTTCCATAAAATGCCCTGCAGCGCCAGAAGTTCCGGGCCTCTTCTTGTACTTCTTTGACTTGATAGCCACGCCCTTTTGCTCCGACATGTTGTCGATAATTAAGTTCTGTGAAAGGACTATTAAACTAAGTATATGAGTTGATGAACTTTGTTTAGTATAAAATGAGGTTGTGCATACCATATACTATGTACGTGCTCTGGTTTCACATCAGATATGAATATTATGACTTGCCATTCTCCCAGTCGAACTGTGAACAATATCTCAAACGTATTTTCTTTATATTGGACTAACGTGTTATCTATCAACTAAAGCATATATCACCTAGGTGATGCGATAAAGTTTTATACATATTTGTTAAATGTCAAAGTGTTTTTGTTAAGTTGTTATTGTTTGATAATATATATGCACTTTGGCATTCATCAAATTAATCCAGAATGTTCTATTATTTTATGTTGTATATTTTTACCTTTCATCCCTATATCCTATAGCTATATAGTGCAAAATTGGCTCTTTTTTTTATCCCAATCAAAGCATAATTAATGTTTGTAAAAAAAACCTCGATCTCTATGCTGGAAAACTTGTCTGTGGTGGAAAGTTTATCTCACTGCATGGTTCGTCAAGAAACTTTGTGGGTGTTGTCATGGCGTTGTGTACGTGCGTAATTTATCAAGGAAGTTTCATCACACTCCTTGATCAGAATTTGTGTTAAATTCTGAAGCGGAAATGCGACCGCGTAGGAGGCTAATTGAACCCTCTGCAGCGGCTAAGGTTGGCTTCTTTAAATATTGACCATCCCTTGACTTTTAAACTGATTAATTATTGCAGTTGTAGGCATATTGAATCCAAATACATTTTTACATGCATTTAAAATTTATCAAATTAACTTAATCAACACTTTGCTGAGTTATATCACTCTTGGTTATAATCATATAGCAATTCTTCAATTATATTATCCATATTGATTCAATAAGAATTCCTTTCATTATATGTATTTTAACAATCTATTTGTATTAATTACATACTTATTATAGTTTGATGCATATAATACAAATTATGGATTGCTAAATTGTTAGTATACAAATTACAAGGACATATTACAATTCTCAGTTTGGCATCAAACTCAGATTTGATAATAAATCAAACCATGCAATTTTGAATGGAAGATGTTTATAATGGGATTTAGCTACGGTGGAAATAAGGAAGTTGGAACAATGTTGCAGAATAGCCACGCAGCCATGTTGGCCCCGTAACCATCTGGTCATTGATGACATCATGCCACATGCTTTCCGGAAGGTAGATATCCCTTGTTATGGCACCTTCATCAAGAACAGGTGCCACTAAGATGTCATTTCCCAGAAGAAACTGGTCATCAACTGACTGAGCTATGGTATCATTAGGGGCTATCCACCACAGGGGCCTGTTGATGGGTGACCCATCAACTGTTGCCTGCTGGGCAAGTTCCATGATGAGATCTGTGTGATCTACGTGCAGCTGCACCAGTTCTCGGACTGCCTGATTGGTCTCGTCATCGTAGTCCCATGGTGGGATGGAGAACTGCATGCTGGGCATGAACACGTTGGCCTGGGTCCATCGGATGAACAGTTCCTTGTTTGGTTTGAATCCATACGCATTGCCTCCTATCATGTCGGGAAGCACAAATGGGTAACCGACTATGCTGAAATGTAGTGCTGAAGTTACCACTGCTCTGAGACCATTGTCCAGGCCCCACCTGGAGGCCTTGTCCAACATCCGGACGAACACAGGCAACTCTTGAGTATTGTAACCCACCCTGACTTCGACCTGAAACCGAAATTGGACATTCATTATTATCAGGTGCGCAGGTGAAGGTCATGGTTCCATGTTGGGATGGACCTACCTGACCACCGAAAGATGCTGCTATTTCAGCATAGAGTGTGGTGTACACACTGGGCTGAAGTTCCAAAGAGGAGTTCAGTACGTAGTCACTGGGGATGTAGGAGTATTCACCGGCATCGAATTTGAACGAGTCGATGCCAACTTCGGTCCTCAGCTTCTCGAGTCTCGCCTTCCACCAAGACACTGCTTGTGGGTTGGTGGTGTCCACGATTGCTGCCCCTCTTCCTTGCCACCAATTCACTTGACCTGTTTGGTTGTTGGTGTTCTGGACGAAAAACCCTTGTTGAACGCCTTCATCGTACCGGAAACAGTCTTTGTTACTGAACGGATGCACCCACAAGGTTACCTGGAAGATTAATGGAACATTATTAAGACTTTTGTTGTTGGTTGATGGTGCAATTGGTTGAAACATTTACAGTGTAATTCAAAGCTTTGAGTTGGTCAACCATTGCTTTTGGGTCGGGGAACTTCGCGGAGTCGAACTCCTCACTGCCGTAGCAAGATTCCCAATTGTCATCTATCTCCAGTTGACTGTTGGGGTAGGAGTTGGTCGTAATCTGGTTAGCATATTCCAGGACCTTTGTCTGGTTGATGTCCGAGGAGTACTTGGCCCATGTTGACCAGATGGGGTAGCGAACCATACGGTCTAGTGGTACACCACTTGGCTTTCGTAGAATTGATGCTAGGTGAGTCTGCACAAGGTCTACGCCAGTACACACTAGCACGTTGATGGCCAGAGGTTCAGATGCAGGAACCCTTTATGTCATCAGTGCAAGAATTATGTGCTTCTGTTCCACATCCAAATGAAATATACACAAACCTGAAAGGGTCCTCTCGTCTTGCCTTGAAACTCAAATGTGTTGCGTTAAGCGTTACGAAGAGTGGGTTTACGTAGCTCACCTGATGAAGGCAACATGTAATGTCACGGGGGAATGAGAATTTAAGGGGTTAGTGTTACCCTGTAAGACACCCCATCAGAAGATAGGAAGTAGGGCTCCACAACTGGTCCGTAGAGCCCAGGGCTGCCCAGCATGTCTGCCGGTACGAACGGTGCCTCAGGTCTAGGATTGGTCTGGATGCACAGAGGTTGTGTCCATTGTTCCCCTCCACCGTACCAGTTTGCTGTTCCCAATTCGATGTCCTGGACCATCTGGTCATCTTGAATCGCTCCTACGGTATCTACGTTAATACAGCTTGCGTCTCGCTGTTCTACTGTCACACTACCCCCTTGGTTCCATGTCATTGTCAACTTGTTCACCCCTATCTCAATGTTGGGGTTTAAGTGGTGTCCTAGACCCACTCCCAGGACTCCCTGGGAGACCTTGCCTGTGATACGATAACATAACTGTCACTGCACTTCAAACAATGTCAGTACCACGGTACAGGATGTTCCAGCTGTCTAGAGTTTGAACATATGGTACCATGCATTTGTTTTAAGACTCACCTGAGGGACTGTGGATGCTGAATGTCAAATCAACTGTATTAAAGCTGAGTTGTCCAACATGAAGTATTTTTGAATTTGCAGCGCAGCACCAGACAGTCAACAGCACTGTCAGTATTTTCAACATTTTTTGAGAGTTTTGAGATATTATTAAGTTCCCAATTTGATCTATGTAGTAAACTTTATCTACCGAAGTATGATAGGTCGATTGTTACATAAATGATATGACATTTTCAGACCTTCAAAAGGAGATTGTGAAGATTAGTAGATAAGACACGTTGGATGAAGAAAAAGTTTATATCATTTTGTTAAATTCAAAGTCTGCAGGAATAATGTGATTTATTATTGCAACACAATCCTTTGTACATTTTACAGTATTAGACTAGTGTTTGTGTTAGACTGAATAGGGCCTAACCACGGTGGAAATAGGGAAGTTGGAACAATGTTGCAGAATAACCACGCAGCCATGTTGGCCCCGTAACCATCTGGTCATTGATGACATCATGCCACATGCCTTCCGGAAGGTAGATATCCCTTGTTACTGCTCCTTCATCGAGAACAGGTGCCACTAAGATGTCATTCCCCAGAAGAAACTGGTCATCAACTGCCTGGGCGATGGTATCATTAGGGGCTATCCACCACAGGGGCCTGTTGATGGGTGATCCATCCACTGTTGCCTGCTGGGCAAGTTCCATGATGAGATCTGCATGATCTACGTGCAGCTGCACCAGTTCTCGGACTGCCTGGTTGGTCTCGTCATCGTAGTCCCAAGGTGGGATGGAGAACTGCATACTGGGTAGGAAGACGTTGGCCTGGGTCCATCGGATGAACAGTTCCTTGCTAGGGGTGCCACCGTATGCATTGCCTCCGATCATGTCGGGCAGCACAAATGGGTAACCGATGATGCCGAAATGCAGAGTGGAAGTGATCACTGCTCGGATGCCATTGTCCAGACCCCAATGGGAGTCCTTGTCCAACATCCGGACAAAGACTGGCAGATTTTGGGTGTTGTAACCCACCCTGACTTCAATCTGAAACAAAAGGACAAATATTATCTTATACGCTGTTCCTACAGTTAGGCCTACTGGTCAATTGATGACCAAGCCTACCTGTCCTCCGAATGTGGCTGCTGTCTCAGCATAGAAGGTACTGTACACACTGGGCTGAAGTTCCAAAGAGGAGTTCAGTATGTAGTCACTGGGGATGTAGGAGTATTCACCGGCATCGAATTTGAATGAGTCGATGCCAACTTCTGCGCGCAGCTTCTCAAGTCTCGCCTTCCACCAAGATACCGCTTGTGGGTTGGTGGTGTCCACAACTGCAGCACCTCTTCCTTGCCACCAGTTGACATCTCCCGTTTGGTTGTTGGTGTTCTTGACGAAGTAGCCTAGTTGAACACCTTCATCGTACCGGAAACAGTCGTTGTTGCTGAATGGATGCACCCATAGTGTTACCTGGAGAATTGTAACTATATGTTAGGTGTATATGCAAGTGAAGTTAGTATGTAATGAAGTTGATTGATTACAGTGTAATTCAATGCTTTAAGTTGGTCAACCAAGGCCTTTGGGTCAGGGAACTTTGCCGTGTCGAACTCTTCGCTGCCGTAGCACGATTCCCATTTATCGTCTATTTCCAGTTGACTGTTGGGGTAACCGTTGGCCACGATCTGGTTTGCATAATCCAGCACCACATTCTCGTTTATGTTTGTGAAGTACTTGGCCCAGGTTGACCAGATGGGGTAGCGAACCATTCGGTCCAGCGGCACGCCGCTCGGCTTCAGTTGTTGTACGGATGCCAGGTGAGCCTCCAGTAGGTCGTTGCCTGAGCAAATTTCCAGTTGGATGTATAGATTCTCAGATGCTGGGACCCTGGTAAACATACAAAACAATACAATACAATGCATTTCAACATTGAAATGGCGGTGACACAAACCTGAATGGTTCCTGTCGCTGGACCTTGAAACTCAAATGTGTGGTGTTGAGTGTCACGAAGAGCGGGATTAAGTAGCTAACCTGAAAAATGTAATAAGTTTATGTTTGTAATTGTGGGAAAGCAATGCTATGTATATACAGGGTTGTCTATCAGTATTACCCTGTAGGATACACCATCGGAGGAGAGGAAGTAGGGTTCCGCGACCGGTCCGTACAATTGCGGGCTGCCCAACATGTCCGCGGGTACGAATGGTGCCTCGGCTCGAGGAATGGTCTGGATGCACAAGGGTTGGGTCTTCTGTTCCCCTCCACCGTACCAGTTGGCCGTTCCCAGTTCGATGTCCTCGGTCACTGCGGCATCTTGAGGGGCTCCCACACTGACTAGGTTGACACAGTTTATGTCGAGTTGGCTTACGGTCACTCTGCCTCCTTCGGTCCATGTGAGGGTGAATTCGTTCTCCCCTATTTGAACGTTGGCATCAGATTGGTGCCCCTGGCCCACTCCGAGCACTCCACGAGAAACTTTCCCTGCAATTACATATACAATTACATATAATGATATTGTTTGATCAAGCACAAAAAAAGGAATTGCTCATAATATACCACTGTCCTACTGCATATGTTTCTACAAATAGGCACACTGAAATGCCCTTACAGGTTAGGTGCATGTTAGTGCCCTCTACATGTTGAAATTTAGCACTTTTGGATCATCACCACATTCCAATTTACAGTTCAAAATAATTGTGACATAAATAAAACAATATTTTGGGCTCAATTCCAAGGTCGAATATGTGGCTGCAATGTTGTAATAATTTGTAAAACTAGGAAAATCCAGTTATGTTGATTTAAAATGTTTAAAATGTTTCACCACTCACCGGAAGGACTGTTGACAGTGTATGTTAAGTCAACAGTGTTGAGGCTGAACCGTCCAACGGTAAGAATTTCCGCATTTGTCCCACTGCACCAGACAGCGAAGATCACCACCAATATGGTCAACATATTGGCTGAATTTAATTATGTCTATGTAGACCGGTGTGTATTATATCCTGGTTTGTTATATAAGTGGCGTGACAATTTTAGGTCGGCCGGTTTTCATGCCCTAAAAGGAGATGTGAAGATAAAGATTTTGATGGAAGTCGAAGCAGAATGAAACCACAAGTTTGAAGTCCTTCACTATCTTGTTTCATTTCATTTAGAAACAATCTGTACTGGATAGATTACAAGATATTCTTGACGAATATCGATTGCTGTCGTGCTGCATTTGGACATTTTCCAAATTTAGAAATTCACTGTCATGCCAAGAAACATTGGTCATGCCCAGCAACTGTGCAATATAAATAATACACTAGTTTGCAGAATTGACCACCAGTAGGGCGCTGCAGAGCTTTTTGTAAAATACAGAATGAAGGATTTAATAAGCATTATACACAAACATGGCACAATGTCACATTTTATTGTAAGGAATCTCAGTAAAATTGTAACCTGGAAAACCTGTTTATGGTGGAAAGTTGTTCCGGTCCATTGAGTCTCAATTATGCTGGAAAACCTCGAGATTCCAACATAATCAGGTTTCACTGTAATACATATTATAAACCAATGCACATTGTGTTTAAACGTGCATAAAAAAGCCAACCTTCAACAGGAAAAACAACTTTTGAATGTTGAGAGTTTAAAAGTAATTCAGATTTAGATAGCTATAAAGAAGCTGATGTTGTAGAGCCAGAAGGAGATGATGATCCAAAGGGCCGTGCCCCACAAATCTACGGCTAACTGGTAACCGTGGGTATTGACCGCGGGTAACCTGTCGCTGTTGTACCACGTCCACGGGAAGATATTGATGGTCAGTTCATGTCCAACGTACAACAGGATGGAATTCATCCCTAACAAACATAAACCATGATTTATAGATATTAGAATCCATTATAGTTGAAGTTGACTGACTTTGCGTATTAACCGTACCGGCAAAGAAGAACGGTGAACCGTTCCACCATTTCAGCACGTCGATGAGCATGTAACAAACGGTCAACATGAAATAGGCAAGGCATGCGGTGACCAGTACAAAAGAAAGGGACCTATTTAGGAATAAATATGCTGGAATACAAAAGGAAACAAAACCAGAAAAGCAAGATGTGTGGAAATCTCAAGCGACAAACCATAAATTCTTGTTCACCGGAATCCAACCTTCTTCTTTCGATGCTTTGCAGAGGATAGTACCAATTGTGCCCTAATAATGGATAAAAGTAACATGAACCCTGTTGAATAGACAGATAAGTTGAGGCAAATTACAGTGTGTAATGAATTTTACATACCGTGATCAAAAACCAGATTGCCCAACGAGCCGTTCTCTGCTTCCAAGACTTGAAGCTTACGATAGCCATTCCAGCCTAAAGGGTACAATAGACCTATTAATCAGTCATGATATTCAGGATATTGATTGGATAGATTACCTGAAGTCCCAGGAACACTGTTAAACACGCCAATAAGACTCCGAGCAAACCTTCGGGGTCGAAAGCCATCGTCGTGTCGTAAACTTCCTTTGAAGTTATGTGATGTTATGTTAGGTTAGGCCAGGTTAGGCCTTATTTAAGTAACCTACCTGGGGAGTTGGGTACTGGTAAGCGTGGTCACCGAAGATGACACGGTCCACATAACCCGTTGCACCACCGGTACAGTTGGCGTACTGCCCTCTGTCGTGTCGGCCACCGGGACCTAAGTACCCTCTGTTCCAAAATACGTAAAGTTTGGATTGAGAATGAAAGTGGAATTCGTAATTGGAACCATTTAGCTTACTTGGGGCATCCGGGAACTTCTAGAAAGAACACGATGAGAAGGTTGACGAGGACCAACGCAAGCACGACTAACCATTCCATCCATACGTTCAAAACATCCCGCAGAAAGGACAATTTCTGGTTACATGTGGAATGTTAGGATTAAATCAAATGTAACGTGTTTGTATAATATGTAATACATATAATACAACACAATGCAATACGTAACAGAATAATTCAATACAATACGCAAGATGATTTATAGGCCCAACAAGGTTACTCTGTCAATGGACCTTCCATGATGCCCAACTCCCATTCAATTAACTTGTCTAGCTTAAGCTTAACATTGTGTTCACAAACCTTTATTTTATCCTGTTCGGTGAGGAAGAGCAAATGAAAACCAGCCACAATGATGTACGTGATTCCGAAGCGCTGAAGCACACCCATTATGCGCAAGGATTGCACATCGGTTCCTTCCATTTAAATAAACAGCAGTATTTTAACCAAATTAACTGTTTGTAAACTGGTAATATTATTACTGTTACCTCCTCCGAGAAAAAGTCCCAGAGCGAACAGGATGATGGAGCGCTTCACGATGCGCAGGAACACCGTCTTCTTGCTCGCTCCCTTTTTCAATTGGGCCCTTAGCGAGATTGGGATGCACACACCCATCAGCCACATGAACCTGTGTAATGTTGCAAAGTAGCATTTACTCTGTTCCAACTACTAGGATTTAAATGTATAACATTTTGGGAACTTTTACCATGGGAACACGATATCGGCTAACGTGAGACCGTTCCAAGGCACGTGATTAAAGAACCAGTATTGTCCTCCACCGTAATTAACGAAGATCATAGTTGCGATCGACATCCTTTAATTCAAACATGAAAACTACTTATTACATCATTGATTACATGAAGGACCTCATAGCCATATTACAGCTGTGATGTAATGCGCATCGCGTAGAACCGCTGTTACGTTTAACAGTTCTTGTTGAGGTTAAACGGTTAAACTTACCCCCGAAAAGTATCTATTGCTTTCAATCGTGTCTTCCCTGTTTTAGAAAGTTTTTGATCCTCAGTCCCACCATGGTCCTCTTCCTCAATCACCTGGGACCGGTTCCTCATGTGTCTCCTAAGTTGCCGCGTGGTACCGTATGTTTTAATTTCACTGACCGGTCAATATATTAATTCCTTATCTTGAAATTAGAATATTGGCAGTGGCTGAGGAAGCTTGCCCATTTGGCAAACTGCAATTAAAAGTAACCAAACCTATACATACATTCATAATCCTGATGTTAATACTATTATTTCAGTCTCATTTTCTCAACCACTATCAATATTCTACTTTATAGCAGCTAGGGAGTGTACTATATTGTTAACCATACCTGTACAAGTAGAGGATGAAAAACCAGATTGGGATGAGTCCGAGACAAAATAAGCCACACCATAGAATAGCTGGGTGGAAGAATGTTGTAAATGCATTAAAATGCGTTACAATTATTCAGACAGCATCATTCTTGTGACTTATTGTCTATAATTTTCTTATAAAACCTTCAACTGTACATATGCAACCACTTCCTTTACTTATAAGTAAAGGCATTCCAACTATTCTAAAACCCAGTGCAAGAAGTAACTTACGGAAGAATGAGTTATCTGCTGGCCATATGTCGTTAATGCATTCGCACTGCAACGTTGACTGCGTTTCAGAGATGATGCACTCATAAACACCAAACTCTCCAAAAGCTTTATTATTATCTTGAAAGTTGGGAACACTGTGAAGATGGAAAACTGTTCGTATTTGGAACGAAGTTTACGAACGGAAAGTTAGGTCACCTGCACATGGAGAGGGTCTCGTAAGGGGCTTTCGACACGTACATGTCGGTGTCAAACTTTGTCGATAGCTTATTGGGCCCGGTCAACTCGTAACCAGCCAATTCCACATATTGTTCTGGATCACACTTATTGATAGCAATTAATTATAATATCTTTATTTTTCTCTATACAGCTTAGAATTCGACAAACTCGGTTTTCAACTTACGCCATAACATTGGTCCGTTAACGTATACGTACGAATTCCGTTTTCGGAAACGTTATTGAGGAACAGTACGAAGGCTTGGTCAATGCCGAGGTCATCTAGATTAACGGTCTGTGACGAAAAAGGAGGGGTCCACAGTGTATGAAGCCCAGTGTTCCGACTATCCCGGTTACCCATCGCTTTGAGTGGTACCGCGTCGAGTGGTGCCGTACGTAAGAATGTCAGAAGTATTGGCGGGACGTGGACTGATTTGATAATAGATGATAAGCTTCGCTCAATGTACTTAGATTATGAGGAAATATTGGATGCGATGCATCCATACGGTGATAAGAGTGCACAAGGTAACCGCCCACACGTCAACGACCAACCGGTAACCGTGCGTGTTGGACTCTTCGCTGCGGTCACTGTTGGTCCACGTCCACGGAAACATGTGCAAGGTTAATGTATTGCCAACGTACACCAGCAGGGCATTTGTACCTGTTATGATAATAGCAAGCTAATATAGTCAACAGCTGCTTGTTAAAAGCTCAGCTGAGGTCGATGTGCCAAAAGGGTAAATCAGATGCAAATTAGTTGCAGCTTACCAGGGTAGTAGAATGGAGCACCGTTGTAGAATGAGGACACTTCAATGAGCAGATAGCATATAGTGAGTGCTAAAAATGCACAGAATGACGTAAATGTGACGAATGATAGAGACCTGGAAAAAGAAGAGCCAAAATTTATTACGCGGCAAATCTCCAAACTACTTTGATACTGGAATCACATTATGCTAAATTTAATTCATTTATCCAACACTCATTATTCAACTATGTATGTATTACAGTGAAACCTGTCAAGTTGACCACACTCACATGTTGACCACCTGCATAACTTGAATATTGACCACATTTTGTAATACGCTGACATACCTTTATAATGTGTTAAAATCTGATAAGTTAACCCCTGTATGTTTTGGTCTAATATCATTTAAAATTATAATGTTGACCACCTGTTAAAGTTGACCATATGTTTTTGGGGACCGTGATGAGTGGTCAACATATACAGGTTTCAATGTAGTTGTGCAAAACCTCAAGATAATACTTCTATTATTTTATTTGTCTGAACCTTCAAAGTTCAAACTAATAAGCGTTTTACCACAAATTCCGGTTGATTGGTATCCAGCCATCATCTTTGGATACCTGACATAGGAATGCAGTAATGGCTCCCTAAATATAGAACAGTATATTATAATTACATACTTGGGTCCAGAAATATGGAATTATACCCCTAAAATTACCATTGCGATGCACCAAGCGGACCACCGCGCAACCCGTTGCTTCCAACTTTGGAAACAAACCATTATCATTCCAGCCTGTTGAAACATGACCTTCATTTACCCTTGAACGTTCATCTTTCATGAAATGAAGTATATTCTACTAACTTGAATGCCCAGTAACACTGTGAGGAAAGCCGGTAGCGTGGACAAGACACCTTCCGAATCGAAGCGAACTGTCGTATCGTATATGTACTATAGTACAAACAATTGAATCATAATTAATAACAAGCTGTTGTTTGTCTCAGGAAGAGTGTGATCATCTTTTACTTTAAATAGTAACATTGTATATCTATCCATGTTTCCGTTAACAAATGGATGGATGCGAACAAAATAGACGCGACGCTGAAACCGCGCTTAGCCTGAGACGAACATTACTATACGTAATTTAGGTGGGATTTATTACAAACCTGGTAGGATGGGCTTCTGGATGTATGATGTTCTCCCAGTATTTTATGGTCCACATACATTGTAGCTCCTCCGGTACAATTTGAGTATTTTGACGCATCATGGCGGCCGCCGGGTCCCAAGTAACCCCTGAAACCATTCAATTCACAAAAGTCAAACAAAGACCTTTGTGTTATAAAATAGAACAGTAAATCTGTGCCACTTGCAAGGCTTACCTGGGACATCCAGGAACCTGCAGCAAGAAAAGTACTAGAAGGTATACGGTGATGATGACCAACACGAAGATCCATTCGATCCATATGTGGAAAATATCACTCAACACCTCCCATTTCTATATTACAATTATACATAGAATTATGTACTTAGTTGTAAAGATTATTTCCAAAACATAAGTTAAAATTATAAAATAAGCAGGAAAATGTTTTTCCAGAAAGGAAAGAAAATTTACTGCTTTTACCCTTTCGCGAGCCGTACCGATTCATACAAGTTACTTATGTCTTTAAAATGATTAGGTATCTTGTTAGAGTTACTTTAAGTGGCTTCTGTATGCAGAAGAGGTGAAGGGAAGCCAGAACAAAGTAAATGATAGCCAACCGCTGAAGTACTCCGAGGACACGCAGCGTCTCGAGGTCCGGAACGGTTTCCCTTACTAAAAACAAAAGAATCAGAAAATGATACTAACGCACTAATTGTAGTTTATAAAAACCACATTTAACCTGATCCTAGACTGAGGCCAATGAGAAACATCAAGATGGACCTTCGTATTATATGCTGGAATACTTTGAATTTAGATCCTTTTGATTGCTCGAGTCGATAGCGAAGACATATCGGAATGCAAACACCCATCAACCACAACATCCTAATGGTACAATTTAATGATTATACCTTACTTTGTGGTGATTGGGAAGATAAAAAGATGGATACTGACCAAGGGAAGGGCAGATCGGCAAAGTAGATGCCGTTCCAAGGGCCGCGGGAGAATTGGCGGTAATCACCGTGTCCGTAATTGGCGAACATCATCATTATCAGAGCGATTCTGCGACATTTTACAATCAATATAAATATATTTCAAAGTATAAATAATAGTTTAATAACATTATTAACCCTCGGAATGTGTCTATGGATCTGATCCTATCACGAGACGTAATCCTGGGATCTTCATTGATCCTGTGGCCTGTGTTCCCGGTGTCTATTGCCTGTTCAGTGGGATGAATTGTAAAATTGTTAGGACCTTTACTGATTATGTAATGAATAGTACATAAATGTAATGAAGTAATAGATTAACCTGGACTGGATTACTGAACAGTCCATTTAAAAACAAACTGTCCAACCGGCTGCTTCGCTGTTTCTGATTCCATGACCTTTACGTTAAGAGTTCCAAATGTCATTGTGGATATAGTTAGTTTTATTTAGTAATAATGTACACGTTTCCTAATCACCTTATCCCAAAACGTAAAAGGAACCATAGAGGTATTAAGGCCAGGTAGAACATGAAGCAACACAGAATAGCTGTAATATAATCCAAAAATGAATAAATCCTGAAGTTCTGAACAGTTGCTACTGATATGGTGGATAAATATAAATGTTTGTTCAAACTACATTTTATACAAATACAGAAACTGTTAAGGTTAACATACGCCATCCCGTGTGAGCTGCCGGAAGGTCCTCGGCGCAATCGCAACGTATACCGTCTTCGGTACCGTAAAGTAAACAATTGTAGACTCCGAATTCACCATAATCCGCTCCTCTAGTAGTTTTAAAGTTATAATATTAAAACCCTATTCCAATTATCATCTATTCTGCACCATCTTTCCTAATTCACCGGCACAAAGAGTACTTTTCTCCAACGTAGATGTCGAAACGGTACTTGGTGTCCACCGTAACCCATTCCAGTTCCTTTAGGGGTACTGACACCAGGGGTTTTGGTAGGCACTGTTTCATCAATTTAAATATAGTTCATCGGTTTCAAATTGGGAGATTATAAAGGAAGAAGATCAAAGGAAGAGAAATTTGCGAAGAGGTGATGCACTTACCGAGTCGCACTCATCCGTAAGGGTGTATGTAAGAACAGGTTCTTGGCTGTGGGCACTCTTGCTGTGGGTAACATTGTTGAGGAATACAATATAAGCCTGGTCTATTAGAAGTTTAGAAAGGTCCAATGAAACGTTGGAAAAAGGGTAGGTGGATGGTTTGTAGGTTCCTTCGTGGCTCTCGAAATTACCCATGTCGGTAACAGCGCCGAGACATGGCCTACACCTACTTTTCTTTGTTCAGACTTGGGGTTAGGGTTTAGATAACACATATTGATGAGATTAGTTGAGTATTTTAAGAGATTACATTGGCTGTTCCATTTAAGTGTTGAATCACCGCGGTATCAAACGGTGCGCTGAATTATATTTGAGTTCAGCTTTACGCGCAAATAGAATGTACATATATTTTTTATAATTAACTTAGTACTAGAAAATTCATTGTTTTTATTCGTTAATTACTGGTTTTATGTCAACCTGTTATTAATAACATGCATCATGTTACATGTTGTTGTATTAAAACTACTGTAGATAGTATTCCTTTATTGATGATCCGCGCTACGTATTAACAATTTGCATCGTAGAAACACAATTTCTGGAAAATGTTAATATCTTTATTGCATTTTACATTGAAATCATACATTAACAATACATTTCATATGTTTTATCACAGGTTACCATGGTAATAATAATTTACAAGTATAGCGGTACGCGTAGGAACAAACGGACATCTACACTAAAGGTTCGGGGTCAAAATTGACCATCGCGCTCAACAAATTCTGACAAGTCTGCTGACTCAACCACAACATCTCTGACAACTTAAACTCTCCATAACCCATAAAACCACCGAAGATGACGTCCGTCACGTGGTGCCTTCCCAGCAAAACCCTGGACGCGCAAACCACCAAGGACCACGTCGCGAACAACGCGCTGAGCATCGGACTCGGATTACATCTGTTCACCAGCAACAGTAGCACCAAAACGGCTCTGGAAGCATGGCCAGAAGGGAAGGAGTAGTGGTCCACTGACACTGTGGCGAACATGTCCATGTTGTTGTGCTCCGGACGGGCTCGGCGAACCGCTGCCTTCACCATAGCCACCAACACGATGTCCAGAAACAGTGCTGGATGAAGCATCAGGGTAAGTACATGGAATATGGTACAGGGTCTGACAGTCAAGAAAGTATGTTGATATTTACCTATAAACAGATTGGTCAACACTTCGGTCATCTCGGCGCTCCACGAGTACACGAGAAGAGCTGCGCATACGGTGAACCACGGCACGCCGTGGCAGGAAATCTCCAGCAGTTTCATGTGAGTTCTCAACCGGGCAAAGACGGAATGTTCGTTGGCACAAACGGCCAACCATTTGGTTAGTTTCTTGTCCAGGAGGATGACTGGAACCAGACATTGGGGAAGCCGGCAACTAATATTCTCTCCTTCGACAACCTTGTATTTCTCCTTCTTTTTCTTCTGGACATTCTTGGTACCTGGAACAAAATGTTCATTGTTAATCTATAGATGCATCTGGTCATCCACTGATGGTCCAGTGTCTGCAAAAATAATTCATATTTAATTCTGTTGTAAAATTCTTCGAGGAATTTTACAACTGCAGTTGGATTAAAAGAAATTTTCGAAATGGTGCTTAATTAGTTAACCAAATTCTACATAGTTTTCTCAATGAATAAGGATCAATGTTAAAATTTATTTATACACTGAATTTTGAAATTTAAAAATATATATGAAAATTTATTTATATTTATACTAATTAACTATAATTAACCGAAGAAACCAGCATACTAGTTATGTCAGCTGTGGGAATGCTTCCAGTGGCTGCTGTTTGCCTCTTCATTTTTCAAAATTTATCCGCCGATTACCGTAAGGTCCAGCAAAATTATGAGAACTAAACTTCGGGCATATCTGGCCGAACGGTCGAACAGCGGTAAAGAGGAACACGTCTGCGCTCCGTGGCGCCACCTGGCGCCGATGCGCATCATCATTAATCTAATACGAAAATGGCGGATGTCGTCGTCAAGACGGAGGTTTCAAACGGCTCTTCGAACTGTTCTTTCGGCAGCGAGTGGCAAACTCCTGCTCTGGCCGAATACGACAACATCGGCGAATATTACTTCGAGTCCGACCATCTGGCCATTCGTGGAAATCAGGATTATCAAAGCCTGCTTAGAAATGTGGCCATCCTCGAAGCCCAAAAGGCCAAAGCCATACAGGTTATTATCATTTTACCATTTACTATTCAGATGAAACCTATGTGACGTCACATGGAACGGGAGCGTAGTACTGGCGTCACGTTGGTGGCGTCACGTCCGCCATTTTGTAAGTCAATGTAAATCTAGAATCAATGTAAATGCTTTGAAGGGAAGCCTTCACATTGTAATAATGTAGATACAAAAGTGATAGAAGCTAATGGTCAATTGGATCAATGCAGGACTTGGACAGGTTGATCGAAGCGAGGGACGAAGCCTTGGCCAACCCAATAGCCTTCGTCGAGAAACTTCAGAGGAACGAAGACCTCAACTTACCAAAGCCTCAGGTGATAGCAGCCATCCCAAACATCGACTGGGAGAAGTACTCTCAGAATACCAAGTTCCCGGCTTTGAGCCATCATCACATGACCCGGCGCAGAGTCGTGGCCGGAAAGTCTTTTGCAGTCTCCGGTGCCGTGGTCTCCGCGACCGCAGACACCACCCCAACCTCAAGTTTGTACCTTTGTTAAATCTCAGTACGTATACTGTTTGACATCGTTTGAACCGAAATTCCTCAACAGCAGCCCCTAAAGGAGTAGTAGTGATAAAGAAGGAGGAACCCGACGAAGAGTACGACTTGTCGCAGAACGGTAGCCTGGTGGTCCGCGGAAGGATCTGCAACGAAGCCAAGCCGCAGTCCTTCAACCAGCTGTGGACGGTGAGGGAACAGAAACAGCTGGAGGAACTTCTCGTCCAGTTCCCTCCGGAGGACGTCGAAGCCCGGAGGTGGGAGAAGATCGCGGAAACCCTCGGCAACAGGACGCCGCAACAAGTGCGTACCTCCATGACCTATAAACCTCACTTTAAAACTTTTCTCCTTCTCTGGGGAAAGTTTAAATTAACCTTTTTAAACAGGTGGCCAGCCGTGTCCAGAAGTACTTCATCAAACTCGCCAAGGCTGGGTTACCGATACCGGGAAGGACACCGAACGTGAACTGTTATTCGAAGAAAGTACGTTTGCTTTCTCAATATCTTTGTTATCCCTTTTCATCATTTTATTTCATTATATTTTAGGGAAGCCACAGACACCAGAGACACAACAGGTTCCTCTTTCAACCTTCCACCTTCTTCACGTCCCACGAACCTCCGGTGTTCATGTCCGATCAGGATGATGACCAAGGCAGCGGTTACGCTCTTTCCGTGGGCAGTAGTGACGGTGACTTCAGTGGAGGGGAAAGATTGGACTTTAATTCAGTGAGAGAATGTCCTTTTAAGAAAGTGTTAATACCAGTTTGAAGCTATAATGCTTGATGGTGTTTAGGATGATGACGAAGATATACCACCGGAGCTTCACAACACGGAGGAATACAAGGAGTTGATGTATTTGAAGAAGATATTGAAACAGGATTACGATCAGATGAAGACGTACGCTCAACATGTTGGCTTTAAGGTGATAGTTAACATTTTAGCAACTTTACATGATCTCAAACAGGTTTATTCACTATAATTCACCATGATAACCTTGATTTCAGTGCGACAGATGTGATTGCGAACCTATTCTGGGCACCAGATGGCATTGCGTCGATTGCCCGCAAGACGGTTCGGTCGACTTCTGCGATGACTGTGTTGATTGGTAAGGAAACATTACTATACAGTAAAACCTGTTATACTGGAATTTCTTAATTATGGAAAATGTATCATTTTTGACACTTTACATAATTTCGTTTATTGATTTCTGTGTTCCTCTTTTAATTTGCTTGGAACAAAATACCAATTAAGCATGAGACTTTTGAAATTCTATGGTTCATTCCACTTATCAGTTTTTAATGGATTAATTTGTTTTGTTATGTAACTATCTTTCACTTTATGTATTTTGTGTCCTGGTAAAAGTTATGAAATCCTTGAAAATACTGGAAACATACTGGAATTTTGAAATGAAAGTTTAGTATTGGAGATGATGGAATAGGTAATTATTTGTTTTTCTCTGTAGTGTACACGAAACATCAACTCACAGTTCGAACCACAGACTGGAACCGATTTCAGAAGCTAGAAACTCGTACGTTGACGGGGACTACACTCACTTTCGTCCCGGGGATTACAACTATTTGGACCCGAACTACATGCCGGCCACGTAACACGTAGCGTAAAATTAATTATATTAAATTAAATACTGGACAATATGGTAAGATTGGAAGTTTTTTTATTGATGCCATGGTAAATTAACCTTGCAGGTAGCCACTGTGGGAAAAAAAGCATAATGAGAATTTAAACATGGCATATACGGATAAGAAATGACTTACGGGAGCTTGAATCGCATGAACAACCAACATGTGAAGAATGATACGAGGATGCAAAGGAAGCCGACGAAGGTGAGCACCAATCGGTTAAGCTTCGGTGTCGATGGGCTGTGTGTCCTGTCCAGGATGATGAAGCCCACGCCACCCAACGTGAAGAGGAAGCTTGCGGCAAGACCTTCCATGATGTACTGTCCGTTAACACGGTAAGGCATGAAGGCAACCTGTTAAAAAATTGTAGTATATCTTTATTAATTAAATTATGATGCTGTGAAATCTTTTTGTGCTGGATAATTTTACTTTTTTGAACCATAGACAATGTTTTTATAAAACCTCTGCATGTTGGGAAACCTGTTAATGGTGGAAATTTTGTCTTTTTTGGACCATTGACATGGTTTGTATTTCTGATTGTTTGATATTCCATCATTGATAGGTTTCACTACACAAATATTTGAACTAAGTTTCCTTCATTTTCAATTTTATTTTATTAATATTATGATCATAATGTCGATGAAAGAATATTTGAATTTATGCAAATTGCTTTGTAACAATGTTATCTACAAGTTGTGTATTTTATGTATATTTTTGTATATATAGCATGCAAAGCAATTAATTAATGATGCATTAAAATTGCAATGACAGGATGGGAAGTTGCCTGTACGCAACTTTATTGCGCGCAACATTCTATTGCATGACGTCACCGCGGAGGATGACAGCAAATGAACATTGTCGGATAGCAAGCCGTGCAAGACTGTTGCACGGAACATTGTTTATTACCGGACGGGTATGGCCGTGCTCGTCGGTCGTCGATCCAACAGACGGAGGTTCCACTATAACGTCGTAAATGATTCCTGCACAAGGAAAATATTTATTGGTGATTTTATCGAGTTTTATTTAAGGAAGTGTCGGAAATTACCGCCGGTTACGAGAAAGTAAGATGCCAGAACAACGGCGAAAGTTGCCATTGCCGACGGTTGATGCAGCCAAGAAGGTTTGCGTAATTTCACGTTCGGACATTGCAGAACATTGAAATAAACTGTCCGGTAGAGAGACTCCATCGTGCTTTTGCCACGTTGTGTTTCCCAGGACGTGAAGTGATCGAAGTACGAATCTGTCCGATTATGTAGTTGTGTTCACGACCGACAGATGGCATTAGTGTCGTCGCTTTAGATTACGGCATCAGGTCGCACTGGATTCAAACACGTGAACGACGAAAGCAGAAGACCAGCGTTTTCATTTCATTCAGGGTTCATAAAAGCAGGTGAGACACTAAATACTAATCTTTTCAGAATGTTTATTTATCAAGATGATGTAAATATGTCACTCGAGTAACGAGAAAACTACATTTGATGCACAACGTCCAAGACAATTTGAAAAATTAGGGTTATGATTTAGGCCTAATGGAATCTTTCGGCTTCCGTTCTTGTTTCGCCATGGTTTTGCACTCCAACAGCCTGTTTCTAGTGATAATATACGATCCGATGGTGGAAATAATGCTAGGTGCAATCATCCTGTATTTCCGGCGAATTAAAACCGAAGAAAACTTGTTTGGTAAAAATTGGGTTGCGAAATAAGTCCCGGAAAAAGCTACAACACAGAATATTTGAAAAGTTATATATATGAAAATCATATTAAATATGTACAATTTGATAATAACAGCCATAATTCAAAATACCAATTGTAAATGTTGCCAATCCGGTGAGTAAAGCCCTTGTTATACATTCCGTTTTGGAAATGAACCCCTAAAAGTACATTTATGAATTACAAAAATCAAAATGCTTGTGATTGGTTCATTTAGTTGGCAATCTACTCACTATGTTTCTCTCTCTAGGTTTATCAGTCATCTCTGTTTGTGATGGTAAAGCGTAGTGACTTGATCCTCTAAAATCATCCCTGAAAAAACTCGAAATTTGAGAAGTGGGGAAATTTCAAAATCCATGTTTTAATTTCTTTCATTTTATTGTTATATATTTATAACTTTGACACATATTTATTTTGGCAGGATGGAGTTTGATATTCGTTTGGCTTGCAAGAGACCAGAACGTCACGAAGATGTACAGAAATCCACAAAGTTTGTAGCTCCAGGTGACATGATAACAGCTGATGTTGGATTCATGAGGTGATTTTAGTTAATAATCCCCATTTACATTCATTTGTTTATATAATATTTCTCGTTTCAAGGGGACATGGGACGTATTTGGACGATGATAAGTTGGTGGCATCCGTTGCCGGAGTCGTGGAAAGGGTGAACAGGCTCGTGTCGGTGGTGCCGCTGAAGACACGGTAACGCGGGTTGAATCCGCAGATGCCAAGTTCGAGTATATAACATGTGTTTATTTCCTTATTTTCCAGGTATCATGGTGAGATAGGGGATGTGGTTGTTGGTAGAATCATAGAGGTGCAGCAGAAGCGGTGGAAAGTGGACACCAATTCTCGCCTTGATTCCATTCTCATGTTGTCTTCTGTCAATCTGCCCGGAGGAGAATTGGTACAGAAGTTTTGTAGCTATGTACAATGGAAACCGTTTAGTGTCAACTCGATTAGTGTCACAATCTGGATACAGATTGCGACAGAATTGCGCTTTGGAGAAAGTTAAGTTACGGCAAGTTACGGTCAACCGATACGGGTGGTCTCTTCGAATTGACTATAAACGGTTTTCACTGTATATTATGTTGTGAATGTTTAGCTTCATGTTAGCTAACTTGACGGGTTTTGTTTAGAGGAGACGTGGTGTGGAAGATGAACTGATGATGCGGCACTACTTGCAGGAAGGCGACTTAGTTAGCGTAAGTATTGAATCTGCCAGTTGTCCAGTGTTCAAAAGATGAGGAAATTTCATTCATGGTTTACAGGCGGAAGTCCAAGCGGTGTTTTCCGACGGTGTTCTGTCTTTACACACCAGGAGTTTGAAGTACGGAAAGGTGAATTGTACGCGCGAGCTTTCACTCCGGTTCCCTTTTCACGTACTCTTTGAATTACATCTTGTATTGTACGTGTGCGCAGCTTTGCCAAGGAACCCTCCTGCGAGTAACACCTTCCTTGATCAAGCGTTGCAAGACTCACTTCCACAATCTTCCCTGCGGTGCTTTTGTCATACTGGGAAATAATGGCTTCGTTTGGGTCGGGCCCATCGCGGCCGAGGACACGGAAGGCCCGTCGACCGGAGACGGAGGCTTCATCCTTAACTTGGAAGTAACGTGGACCCTCAATGCTTTTTATGTCGGGTTCTCGCGTGGGGTGAAAATTAATTGTTATTGTTATACCCTCAGCCTGTTCCGGAAGAAGACCGCAAAGCCATCGCGCGGGTAAGAAATTGCATCTTTGCATTGGCGCAAGAAAAGACGATGTTGTACGATACGGTCATATTGTACGCTTACGAAGCATCTTTACGGTACCAGGTAATTCATTGATCACACTACCTACATGAAGGTTTGCTTGGTTAATTCAAATGGTTAATTAAAAACAATGTACTTCACAGATTAAAGATTTGCTGAAACCGCAAGTTATGCAGGAAATTGCTGATCTGGCCAAGAAGAGAATAGCAATTGAAGCGAGTGCGTGAAGATCAACAATTGAGATGAGTCCGTACACGTAAGGAATGAAATAGTCAGAATTTGATAATATATTTCCGGAGTGGAATATATTGATTTCAAGTTGTATAATTTTGGCAAATTAAATAGGAACAAGGATTAATTTGATTTTGTACTTCTCATTTTTCATTCTCCAAAAAATATTTTTAAAAAGTTGCAAACTATATTTTGGCTGGGTACTATTTGTTATACTTCAATACAATTGGGTATTGTATACGAGAAAAGAAACAAGGAAACTATACCTAATTTCAACTCAACCTGATATAAAATCCTGATTGGTTAAAAGTGTTCTTTGTGTGTTGATTCATACAAACCCCTCCATTTTGTACAAGTGGATCGTTGCATTCGTATTGGCTAATTAAATGTTAACGTTTGGTGATTGGCTTAACAATAAAATGGCGTGGTTTGTATGTATCCATCTGCACGTGTTAACCAATTAGGATTTTGGTATCACATTTAGTTCCGTGTTCCTATTTAATTTGATATTACTGCAAATTCATTTTGAAAGCCAGTTTGAGTTCTAGGAAATTTCACCTTCCATAATGAAGTTATTTATTATGGGAAACTACAAGATCATTTGAGGGAAATAACCTTAACAAGAGACACTTTGATAAATGTAAAAATGCGATATTTATTGAACGTAAATGTAAAAGCGAAGTTGAACACGTATTTACAAATTCCCCAGCGCGCTGCTTCCTTCGCAACCCATTTTACATCACCACCGAATCGTAACGATGAGAAAAGGCTTACCGAAGCCTCCATAAATATAATCGAGTATGAAAAATTGCACGGTCCCAACGCACACGCGAGGTTCTTCAACTCTTCAATAAATAACAACACAATAGTAGCTACTTAAAAGTGATTATTGTCAGCGTTGGCGCAACGACATTCCCCCCAACCGAATCTCGAATCCGTTCCTATCTTTTACCCTTAACCTGGCACGGCGTTTTACCTCTTGGTTTTACTTTGTTTTACCAACAGTGGTTTTACTTAATATTGGCCCCTTCCCCAACGGTGGGCGTTTCCTTGTTCCGTAAGAAAGTATCCGTAGGTTGAGAAGTGTTCAAACGCGTGGTTTCACCGAAGAGTTTGTCACCCAACGTCGCGCCGCGATGCAGAAGACAGTACACAAGTAGAGGAGCACCAGAAGACCGCATGTGACCGCAAGGGCCAGGACAGACGTGCGTGTTGGACAAGTGTCCAGGACCGATACGGCTTCCCTATACGTGTACTCCTCTGCGGGTAAGATGATGAAACATTAATACGTGAACTTAGCGCGATGTCCTGCGTGTTTACTCTTAAGTCACTTACCGGATCCTGTTGTTGGTTCTGTAAGGGCCTTCGCGCTGGGATCCTCAAAGTCCAACACCAGGATTTCTTGGCTGAGGGTCATGTCCTTGGCGGGTTTGGTGGACTCGGTCATCGCTTGAGGGACGCTGTCGGAACGCTTTCGACGGCCCCAGGATTGAAGGGAACCTTGACGGTCAGCCTTATCGCAATTCACCTGGTAAAGTGAAGGGTTTAAGATGAAACCTGATGAGTTTTTCAATGGTTATAGGTCCTACGTGACAAGGGCAACCTGTTTGGGCAGTGGACCTGTTTTTGCCTGACATAAGAATATATAAGAAAGTTGATGCGTACCGGTTCACAAGGTCCCAAACAGTATTTAACGTTGCATTGGAAGATGACTCCGTAGGATTCGGTGAATCGGAAGGCCTCGTAGACACTTTCCAGAGCATTGCCGGTACGTACAAAGCGTGGAAAGATGTCCGCATCTATAGGGCACCTATGATGAACAAGACATTGATGTGATTTACTGGTTAATTTTTCTCCAAAACAGACAAAACCTATTATAGGTGGAATAATCTAGGAAACAACACTATAATTTAAATTGGTAAGATAACTAGATGTCCCACAGTTGACAGGTTTAACCGTATCTTAATTCCTATTTGTTTTACCCTTCATCGTCGATTATCTTGAAGGTACTGCGAGCATCTTTGGCCATCGCGATGCAACTTCGCGCGAAGATCCCGTAAGGAGCTGCAACATGGAAAATATCCTTTCAATTACTGGATAATATCAAGATATGTTGCAGTGAGCATTAAGCTTAATGCTGAATAAGATTGATCTAATCTTGACCCTGAAGATGACACACGAGTGTCGAAATATGATGGTCCGCTAAAAAGTCCTCATATCTATGAGTTATGGAATTTATTTGTCTTCACTGCATTGAATCCACTCATAATTACTCCAACACCACGCTACTGGAATAAGTTATTGAGGAACTTACTGTCTGGTGGTATATCGATGCGGAAGGTGAGTTTGTCTCCGATGCGCACCGCTTCCGCTTCTCGGCCATTTTGACCCAAGATGACTATCTTAGGTGGGGGAGCCTCAGGAGCCGCTGTCACATTGATCGTGTGAGGATCACTGTTACATAAAGTGTATGTCTTACATCGTACACTCGTATTACCGAGTCTTGATGGTGCAACAAACTAATGAATACCGTACCCCACTTGGATCATCCCGAACGTGATGTTGCGTGACCCAATGTCATACGTGCATCTGATCTTGTACAGCTTATCAGCCTTTGTTAGTACAACAGTGTGGTGCTGGATGACTATGGTATTTGTGTAAACTCCACCCTGTAAATGAACTTTCCGGTTGAAGAATCTGGCTTCGTTGGTGTCCGATATGGGATAAGGGCACGTACCACCGATTGAGTGTTGCAGTCTTGGCCTTTCATGGTCAGGTCGAGGAAGAAGTTGTCTTTGGTTTGAACATCAACGTTGCAAGTCTCACTACGGCCCAAAGCGTAAACTCTTCCGTTGAACGGACGGCTTGACTTGACGCGGACAACGATCCTGGTGTCCTTACAAGACACTGCCACTGTTCACCGGAGAAATATAACAAGTACTTGCTATTAATTCCCCTTCATTTGAGCCTTTTGGAACTTTTTAGAAGTAAGTCAATCGGTATGATTACCGTTGTAACAGACACCCATGCGGTCGCAGTTGGCATCGTCAACCGGTGTTGTTGCAGTTTGGGTCTTTGAAGCAAGGGCAGGTGCTGGAGTAACTTCTCCCAGTCCACCACCGATTCTAGGGTCATCTTCCTTTACCACACCATCTTCATCGTGATGCACCGCGAGTGGCGCGCCGTTCCTAACGGGTGTTGGTGCCGATGTTAAAGCTGCCGGTAATGTTGCACTGGTCTTGTCTAAAGAAGTATCAAGTAAATCACATTGAGATGAGATCTGTTGTATGATTTTCTAGAAGGAAAGTGGTACTGACCGTTGCAGACCAACTCGAAGTACGTCCCTCCTTTGTCGCCGCTGTCGATGAGCGGCATCGGGGTTTCGGAGCGGAAGGTGCTGGGACCGTCCGGGAACGTCATGTGGTCCACGTGATACAGCATGCAGTTGTATTCTGCAGTTGGGGCCATGGGCTTGTGTAGGAACGAACGGCATTGGAAGGACCTTTCCACCTCGCAAGCTCTTCGACACGCGGGAGCAGATGTGGCCTGCGTGGTACGACGGTACGTATCGATCAGTGTATTATGTTAACCTAATGATCTTAACTTTAGAAATGCACTAGAAAGCAACTAATTTCATTGGTAATTGATCTTTCACAAAAGAAAACTGAAAAGTAGTTGTAACGAAGTCAAAATATGTGGATAAATTATATATAGCAGCTTATGTTACATAATTTCATATTTAAAACCTATAATAGTACTTATGATGAACCTTGACTACTTTGAGTTGACTATAAACGGTTTCCACTATGTAAGCAATAACATATTTACTTTTGCAGATATTGACATTTATAGATGACCTTCGTTAGAAACATGGTTTACATTACTGTTTTTAATTTTGCACATTCAGCTGGATGTCATGACAGTTGATTGAAGCAAGTGTGGGAAGGAAAAAACTCACAATGACAGCCTTGTCAGCCCAATAGTTGAGGTCTACGTGATGGGCCACTCTCTCTGCGGGAACTCCGAATCGAGGGACCGCGAAAGTGTGTTCGCCGTCGCAAGCTTCGTCTCCTGAAATAAAACCGAAATGGTGGGTTGGTTGTTGGGGAAGTTGGTGGTAGATATAAGTGTGGAAGTTAATGGTGGACCTTGGTTGCAGAGGTTCTCGAAATAGTCAACACCCTGAGTGTCAGCGAAGTGCACGTAAGCACCGGGTGCTCTTCGGTCCACATCCGCAAGGGTGCACTGCAGCGTGGCGTAGTTGTACTCAACGGAGCGGCAAACGAAATCGTTCTGGGGGTAAGTAATTCAAATCACTTATCATTCTCCACTTTCAATCCACAATTTCAATAGTCATTCTTATATCTTCCACACAATATCACGAAACAAACAAAAATACAAAAAAATATTTACGCGTCGTATTACGGTATTGCGGGTCAAATGGCAATATAAGGTACAGGGATGTTTTTCCGGCTTAGACAGGTTGAATTTGACATGAAATTACAGTACGAGGGTGTGAAATAAGGTTCATAACACTCAGGGAAATCTGGAAAACTCAGGGAATTTAGATTTTAGCTAAGAATTCAGGGAAAAGTTAGGATATTACACAATATAGGCCTATTTTGTAATATGAATTATTGCAATAAATATTGTAATAATGCAATATAGGAAAGGTAGTTATTAGGTAGTTGCAAGGTATTTTTACAACTTGTAAGGATGCACTTGCCTCATTCAGACACGCGGCCAAGCAAGCTTGCTTGGTTGACGTGAACAACTGGACCCTGTCGTGTTCCCTCAACTGCTTGTTGGGCACCCTTTCGAAGGTCCATGGCCTATCGCAGACCTTATCGGACCTAACGTCCAGCTTGACCATGTAGTAGAGGTTGACCGCACGTTGCGGGGACGTTGTCGGGTTGCTGGCCTCGGTCTCGTTGTGCAAGGTGCACGCCGTCTCCTGCACCGGTGCCAACGGGTTCACCACGAAGCTGAAGGCCAGGGCTTTGCAGTCATCGTCTTCCAGGCACCTCGAGTGACATTCTAGTAGACTGATATTGGCCACCGTCCGGTACACCATGCCGCGGTAGTCCAGTCCGGTAAGTTTCTCGAAGGCCACTTTGGCTGTACGTTATATGAATTTTTTTATTACGCGGTGGTACATAATAACGATTTGTTGTTTTTTGTAGAGTCAAAGACCTTGAGGATGAAAGAGAATGAAGCGAAGAAAGGGAAGGAATTTGAATCTTACGCTGGAAATTCCCTCGGCTTTTTGTTTCGGATCGCGCGGTTCCGCGTCAGTTAGCGTTCGGAAGCGTTGAAAAGCTTTCGGTGTAGAAGAGCAATCAAAAGCAAGATTCAGAAGCAGAAGCAAAAGGGAAATGCATTTTGCATTGAATCCCCCAGCACATTGAATGCACCTATTTAATTCGGTGTATTTTATTACGCGCGCTTTTCTATAGGGGAAACGAAAGAAGGCTTTCGGTCACGAGCGAACACTACTTTCTACCTTGTACCCTTTGTATTTGCCATCCACCACCTTGTACAATTTACCTTCTACCCACACTGCATCGCAGTATTATATGTAACATTATGCATTATGTTTTGGCTGCTTCCGGGGGCCTCTAAAAACTTTTTAGAGGTCCGCTCGGCCGCGCAACAATCCGTAATCGCATTTTTCGACGCAGTCATCACTTCCTGAATTTTTCCCTTCCAGTCTGGATCATATCTAACATTGAACAGCTACAGTTTTGATAGGATAGCAAATTTGTTTGAAGGAAGGGCTTTTTTTGAATATGTACCGTTTAGCGTAATGCACGATTTCGGGGTCGGTTGTAACAGCTAGGGTGAAGGAACGGCATTTGCCTGGCTTTCATGCATGTAAGCATTTTTCAGCTTGATATCGAAAGGAAGAGAAGGTTTTATATTGAGCGATGGAAGACAGTTGGGTGAGTGAGCAAGGCCAGGTTAATTCGTGAAGTGAAATTTTACGCGCCGATAAATATTAGGCCTAGCCGTTTAATAAGTTCTGCTCAACACCCGAACAAAGGAAATGAATTTCACTGTCTAGTGCCCTTGCATAGTATAAAGCAAATCACAATTTCATATAGTATGCCATTTCAAATTTATATTTATGATAACTCGCGAAACTTTTATTTATCGAAGACAAATTGTTGTTTTTTATGTAATGTTATAATATATTCAAATACAATTTAATACTATGTATATATATATATGTAAGAATGTAAGATTGTTAATATGAATTCCTTTTAATTTAATGTTTAACATGAGTTTAAATTTAATGTTTAGCATATATAATATATTTGATAATAGTTTATAGGCCTATTTAATGTTTAACATACCCAAAGTAGTTTAACTTTAATGTGTAACATATTAGTTTAAATTTAATGTTTAACTCGGTTTAATTTCAATTTCAATGCTTAATTATTCTTTTAATGTTTGTTATTACGTTTAATTTAGTTTTAAATAATACTTTTAATTCAATTTTTTCTGTAATAAATTGAAATTAGTGTTTTACTATTAATTTAATTCCTAGCTTTTCATTTAATATTTTCTTCCTTATCTTCCAGCACTGATATTTATACATAAATAATTATAAGACATTCCACTAATGATCCAATTGGGCTATGGAGGCGGGGCTTACAGACAAGTTAATATAAAAATTTAATGTTTGGTCTTTTTACTAAGTTTATATACACTGCTCGTGCGTCTTGGTTGCGTGTTTGCCGCAATGTTTGCGTGTTTGCATTTCACGGCGCTTTCACCAACCGACGTCCGCCCGCGCGGTAGCGGTCGCGGTCGCGGTAGCGGTAACCCTAACGCCCTTACTCGTTTGTGGCCCCATCATCACGGCACATCCAAATCAAACACCGCAACTACTAACCTAACCAACCAACAAATACGGTAATTATACCTTCATTACTCGATCACACCACATGCAACACTGCACCATCCGTCTCACAATGTCATTTTCATTTCCAAAGGGCCTCAACTCGTCGTTCACAAGACTGCAGAAACCAGCTCGGTAATAACATCGAACAAATAAACACAGTACAGGGTGCACAGCGGTCCTACAAACTATTACTATATTGTCTTACACATTGAACTTTTCCTATATAAACCGACATTTCTTAAAATGACCTATATTCATCCCATATTTTTCCACAATGCCCATATACCATATTTTAGAAAAACATTGAACTTGCCCAGGACATAAAAATAACATTATTCAGCGACACAGGACCACCTCACACAATCATGAAAAACAAACACTGGACACCATTGCAGCCGCATCACAATTATTAATGGATGTAACTAATAAGTAAACTACATTGTTCAAGTAGTTCCATTGCAGTTCCTGTCGATGTTGGAAAACCTAAAACATACTGCATTTCATTCCATGTTGTTTTTAAGAAATTCCCACATGTCATACCATATTTTCAAAAAAACATTCCTATATTTCATCCGTTATTATTATTACTAAGTTTATATACACTGCTCGTGCGTGGCGGTTGCGTGTTTGCGTGTTTGCATTTCACGGCGCTTTCACC
>JAQFZQ010000430.1:0-33858 GCA_034696005.1 Glomeris marginata | reverse complement strand
ACAATCGCTCAACGAATGGGGCTCAAATTTTTTATGTAACTTCAGGTTGTATACCTGATATCCTGTGCCGAGTATTTCTGAAATTCGTTACCTGAGGCTTGAGCGTGTCAGAAGTCCTTTAAAGATAGGGGGATATGGTGTGAATTAACAAAAATGTTGCCAACACTATTCTGAAAATGTTTCCCCCTCTATATGCCTGCACAGTATGTTGGAAAGGACAGGGGTGCTCAGTGCAGTGCTAATTCCTTCCACTTGTGTGTCTAGTAACTGAGCACCCCTGTCATTTCCAGTTGGCTCGTCTAATTAGGGGGAGGCTAGGAGGATTGGAGTGCCATCTCTGGTGTAAAGGACAGTAGCAGCATCGCACTGGATGTCGCTGCAACGACTGCGTCAAGCGCAGTGTGTGAGTTAATAGGGAGTTACTTTTGAACCAGCAGTCTATCTATCTTACTCGACCGACGGCGATAGACGGGAAGGCTGTAGGTTGAGGGCTTGCTGCCTGAACGTAGCCCACACTGTCACCTCCACTCGAGTTGTACATGTCCAGGGGTCCTGGGCTGTTGGGAGGTGGGAAGGCTCGGCCGTTTGCGGGTGAAGCAGAAGGTCCAAAGCCCTGATGGCCGTAGTTGTTGATAACTGGCATTGCCGAAGACACTGTTACACACAGATACAAACAACAAAGACGCCAAGGTGGCGACAATTAATCCGACAAAAGCATGTACACAATCATCTACACACTACTCTCATCTTAATAGCAACACTAGGCCAACTTTCTTACCTTGTCTTTTTCTCTCACTCACTCACTGTAGATTTACTAATGAAACACTCGCATTGATCAACCAACAGCTTGATAGATAATCCAAGTGTTTCAATTGGTCAAAATGATCTCAATGCAGTACTTCTTACAATAGAGGTAGTAGTACTCAACTATTTAATTTTACTTAAAACTTTACTTAAAACTAAAGTTTTTAATATAAAATTTTGTTAAATTTATACTTTATGATGCTGTAATTAAAATGAATTTGCACAGCAGATTCTTAATACCTTTAAATGAATTATATTGAGTGGGAAAGTTGAAATTAAGGAAGTTCACTGTATAATAGAGTCTCAACTTTAATTACTTAACATTAGGTCATTAATTATAAGTTATCAGGGTTCAATAATTCAAATGTAAACTTAATTAGTTGTTGCATTATAAATTTCGCTGGCAACAATTCCTCACAAAGTTATTTATAACACTATGATGGGAATAGTTTGCTGTAAATTGTAGAAAATGTTTGTTTCTGAATATTGATAACTTGATTAGCTAAGAAAGTTGCTCAAATGCTGGGAAAACTTTAAGTTTTATTATATATGCATTCGTGCAAATTGGATTTCATGCAATACAAGATAAAAATATAATGGAACATGCTGTTGTAACATGCTGATAAACAGTTCATGCATTTATTAGCATTTAGCCGATAACAAAACTAAGGAAACAAATATAAAATTGACAATCTCAATTACAAATTTAAAAATCTTTTAAAAAGAAATTAAACTTTTCCTCTGCTTCCAACATGATCAGAATTTCGAACAAATGTAATAAAGTTTTTAACTTTACATTAAAAGTGAAGTAATATGATTGGACTATACAGATTTTTTCGTACTAATTATATTTGTGCCAAGTTCGAAATATTTCGCCGTCTAAATTAAAAGTTGTAATATTATGAATGATATTAATTATATTTGGACATCAAAATTTGAGTTTAAAAATTGCTGCTAGGGGAACATTGCGCAGTTATATCTTTTGATGACATTCGTTACAGCAAACTGAATATTCATATACACTGTATTAATAGTGTAAACTGCATTTAAAGCTGGAGATGTGAATTTTATGTGCGAATAGGTTAAACATTCAGCTGTAACTTTGCAGTCTGCTTAGCATCGACTTTTGAAATGAGTCTCCAAGTTTTATCACCACCAGCTATTAAATGTAAATCCCTCGTTCCCAATCTCAGGTTGCAAAGCATTAGGATCGTTGCTGAGCTACACACACTAAATCAAGAAGAAACTTTTCACTGTACTAATGCTGATAACTGCATCAAATGCGTATATGACCGAATAGTACGAAGCACTAATGACGACTTGTGACGTCAAGGTTGCCATATACATGCAGGAAATACGTAATTCAGTTTCATCCAATAAACAAAGAGAATCCTCAGCTCATAACGTAATGTCCAAATGTTTAATCATATTCCAGCAGTATTATGGATAATTCAGTTTTGTCTTTTTGCACTTATCTTATTTGCAAGTCCACTGAAACTGGCAGCCATTACACCAGTCAGCCTACGTTCCCAAAATCGCAACTTTCTCACGAGGTAGTTTGATCAAGCGCAAGAAGAGACTTGAAATTGGCTGGGACAGAGTTCGGACCTCTTTTCAGGACACTATACAGGGGTTACAGATCTTTAAGGTGCATGGTGAAGTGTTCCAACCGGTTGATCAAAGACTACCCAAACCAAGCCCAACTGACCTATTTCAGCAAACGCCTTCCAATATGGAGTCTGTAAGGGGACAAAATAGCAACTTGATTGTTATAAAACAAGTTGCCCTCTATAAGGATCTAAAAATCCTTTCTTACGCTTGACCAAACTATAGAGAGTGATAACGTGATCCTGAACATAATTGGATGGTTTCAAATAAATCTGTATCAGCTTTCCAGTAAATAATCTCTGTAGGGTACAATCTGACTGGTGTGATGGCTGCCACGGAAGACCATAGCAGATACAGCAAGATTTCCAACAAAACAGAGACCTAAATGCGGTGATTCTTTTCACACGCGCGGCGCATTGTTCTTCGACAACTTAAACCGATTCAAGAAAAATTGCGCGCTGTGTGTGGATGGAATTTGGATGGAATATGGATGGAATATAAAAGGCAGTGAAAGGGATTGTCTATGAATCAGGGGGTAATCCGAACGGTGAAGATATCAGGAAGCTGGATTTGCCAAGGGCCAATCCATCACCGCTCGCAGTCAGTCGTGAGCCTCGGCAACCCAACAAATTAAAGGAGACAAAAACCCAGTCTCCATTTCTATTGGACCGTGTGTCAAGTAATTAGTGATATAAGCAATATCAAGATATAAGACTGGGAGAGGAAGAGAGAAAAAATGCCAGAAGGTTCTCTTTTGGGGAGGGGGGATGGAAGGAAGCAGAACAGAAGAAAGAGGAGGAGGATAAAGATGGCGACGGATCATTAGGACAAATGGCACAGCTTTAATTAAATGCTGTTAAAAGAAATGAGAGAAGCAGAAGAAGAAGGCTATGCAACTAATGTAGCGAAAAACTAAGTCTACGAACGAACGTACGAGACGAATAATAAAGTTACATACAATAAATACTACCTGAGAGCGCCTGAGTTAGTACAGGGGTGTTGCTGTTTGGTGTCAGTTGTCCGTTAGTCAGTTCAACTGTAAACAAAAAGACAATGACAACACTTGACGGACAAGACATGTTAATAAGCGGTGCACAATGTGAAGAGCAAAGCGACAAAATAGCACCCGGTCACTTCCCCACTGACATTAGGCAACAGGATAAATAGTCTAAACTATTCATTGAGGCCATTTCCATGAACAGACTTTCATGTAGGAATGTGATGTAGCCATTAGCAACAGTAGTTGTGATGTCACACATTGTCCAGCGTAAGATTGGGCGGGGTGCTATTTGTTGCAGCACTAAAAACTTAAACATGGACAACATATAGGGGGTAGCAAGTGAGAACCAGAGAAAATCGTATAGAAAAGCAATTTTGCAACACACTTAAAATAGCAAATTGTTATCATAGGTTTTTGATTTTAAGGAGTCTAATAGCAGCAGATGAGATGTTGCTATGTGTGGACCACCAGTATATTACAATTTTGTACATGATGATTATCCGATAAAAATTCATGCGGACATCTCCGACGTATTTCGGCTAGCTGCCATTTATTAAGAAATAATATTACAGATTCTGTTTAACATTTTTATAGGTGTCTAAAATCACGAATCAGTTCAGTATATAATATACATATCTTCATTCCCTGTTCGTATTATGTATAAAACTAATAAGGTAAATGCTACTTATGACAGCAATGCTTGGACAGAACACGGGGTCATCATCAGGGAAGGTTTCACTACATGGACCAAAGTTACTTAATTATTAAAGAGAACATTTGTGAAAACACAGTAAATAAACTAACTGAATTTAAGCTTTAAATTATACAATTTACCATATTAACAAACTGTAAGTAAGGCTATTGCAAGAGAAGTAGCATTGCAGGGGCACTTCGCAACTATACTCTGAGGACCCTGTTTAAATTTCATTGAGGTAGCTCAATAACTTTTAGCTCCTGACTTTCCCAAATGCGTAAAATTCTCCCAACTTCGTGATTTTTTTTACAAACGCTTGGATTAGAGTTCCGTAATAAACTAGGCTTGAATTAAACAGTGTTTCTCTTCACATCATATGCAATTTATTTCATATTTGTATCATTTTCAGATTTTTTAATATGGCTTTTCAAACATGGGCATTCCGCCGTGCTTCCATGTGCAATCAGACTCCACCAGGGGCGTCCCGATCGGAAAAATAATTTGACGCTCCACCTTAATAGAAAGCTGGGCAAGCATGGTAAAAGTCACCAATTGGTTTTTGTTTGGAATAAATGATTGTTGATAATTTAATAATGTGCACAGAAAAAGTACCGCTTACGGAACTGTAATCCAACATGGCGGCAGCATGTAATTTTCTATACCATGATGCAGTGCAAAGTCACGTGATGGAATAGCTGTAACATGTGTGACTTGTCCTTTCTTCACTTTCAACATGATTAGGAATGCCCTTGCATTGCCATTTCCCTTAAGCCCTACAGTGCTACAACTGCATTTCGATACCAAATAATTTCTAAAAGATTTTTCAAGTTCAAATTGCTAATAACTTATTTTTAACAGGGTTTTACATCTAGGTGGTCCACAGAAACAGAGATGAAGCTGTCTTTCGCCCCATTCCACATACTACACACTATACCACGGAACCTGCGAAACGGACCGCGCGGGTACTTTGCGCGGTCCGTTGCGCAGATTCGGCTATATCTACCGAAAAGGACAGACACTTGGGCTAACCGAGGAGGGGGAGAGGGCGGGACCTAATAGGGACGACGACGCTAATTAGCATATACGAATTTGCATAATCCGGTCGTTGCGAAATTAACTTACCTGCGTGCGGTCGGTGGTGCGGGAAGTGGTCCCTGTGCATTTGTGAGTTACTGACCGTCAATGGCACGGGAGGCGAGGGTTCGCTACGTTGCACGTTAACGTTAGTCATGTGACTGTGACTGTAACTAGTGGCCGTGGGAGGAGGAGGAGGTGGTGGTTGCGGTTGTGGAGGTGTAGGGGAGTAGTCGGCATAGTAAGTGGCCGAAGTGTGCCTATCACCCTGGGCCGGAACTGCAACCGGCACGGGGGTCGTGGCCACGGGGTAATAGCTGTAGCCTGGCAAGCCTGACAGACAGATAAGCCTGTGTCGGAAAATTGCCACCAGATTCTACACAACGCCATCGTTCTTTTCCCTTGTAGGACACACTGGACGCTTCGTTCGAGCAAACCGCCAATTCCGCTCCGAAATTAGTTGTATTCGTATGTTTTGCATGTAAACTGAATACTATACCATCATTATCAATACAATACAAATGTCAGGCAACAACAGGTTCATTATAGTCCGTTCAGGGAAAGATGGCCTTCAAGGTCAAACGCCCTTCCAAGCGGACAAGGCAAGTCCACTTCGAACCAGTGCAGAATATGTTGTTATAGGTCACACCACGAGAGTTGATACTCTTTAGGTTGCGTTTATGACGCAGCTAATACTCTCTAAACAGGGTACCACCTGTACAGTTGATGCAACTGGTCAGGCAGCCGATGCTCTGCTCAGAGAGTAGAATGCGTCATAATAGCGACATGCAGTGGCTCAACTCTCGTGGTGACTACTATAGCGATCAGAATTTCAGCAGAACGACTGTTCCATATACAATCAAACCTCAATAATTCGACACCTGGATAATTCGTCACAATTTAAAGTCCAATCTCCATAGACTTTCATGTTAAAAAATACTGAATCACTATGATTAAAATATAATTCCACTTGTACTGTTTCTCCAACAGTGTTATTGTATTTGAAATTAGAACAATAGTTTTGTTACAGTGTGCCTACTGAACTTTAATTTCAAAATTCCAATATATTTCCAGGATAATCAAGGACATTAATTTATTTCTTCCAAGATGCAGAATAAATAACTTGACTGATACTGTTAGTTATTAATGTTGTTATGCTTGAATAATATAGTGACAAATTGTTATACATAAAACAATGCTGTACACAAAACATAAATATAAGTGAAATCATTATCTGCTTTTTAAACTAATGTCTAACAATTAAAATGATACATTTTCCAGGATTTCAATAGTAATTTAAATAAAATAAAAATCCAGTAGTATAATTCTAGGTAAATTCCAGTTCAGTAGACAATCTGTGTTAGCACATTTTTGAACTGTGCTTTCACATATTTTATGACTATACAAGTGGAAAAAAGTTATTGATTGTGTGTATAATTTGAAGTTGCAATTATGGCATTCTTTCCCTGAGAACTCCCATAACAAACCATTTGATTTTCAAGGTAAAAAAGGAGGTAAAAATGTCCAAATAAAATTCCAGCATGAGAGATTGATCATAAAGAATTTCTATGTTATTTTACACGGACAAAATTGCCACAATAAATGAGTGTGTCGGTAGATTTAAGAATTTGTGTCGATTCTGTCGATTATTTGGCAAAGAAGGAATTGGAAGCAATTTCAGGTTTGTATTCAGTTTCATTTTGGGCTTTTTGCAACGAAGAAAAACCTCCAGGGTGTCCTTAGATTTCGTCCAACTGGCGAGAACTTTGACAAACAGCCACAGACAGAGATGAATGGATGAATGATTGAATGGATGGTTGGTTGGTTGGTTGGATGTTATAGGTAACAAGGTATGGAGGCAATTTCTCTGCAAGCTTGATAACAAAACCCGCTTGCAGCGCCATCTTTCATTTTTCTTTTTGAAATGCGGTTTCCACTTCAAAAGACCCCCTCAAAAAAATAAAAGAAACCGTGAAATAGTTTCAAAAGAACCACTTGGGAAATGGAAAGTAATGTATACACATTGACCAGTGGTTTGGTGAAATGCTGCAGTGACAATGACACCGAATTGGGACTAACTTTTCATCAGGTCAAAATGATGAATGAATTTGGAGAAGTGAAGGAAAGTGGACTTTCATATTTTTTTCCATGTATGGCATTTCGGAGTTCAATCCCAATGCAGTCACGTGATTTATGTACAATAATGCCCCGGTGTGTCTAAATTTAGTAGCATGCAAAACTTTTTGCAGTTGCAAGCCAAAATGTCAGTTGGCCACGCCTTCCCATATTTTTACTTCTCCCAGGCAAAACTCCATAAATTACCATTCAAAGGTATAGACGTAAAACAGACATAAAAGTTAAAATAGAAACGCCTATAAATAACGGAGAATCAGGTTCAGCTATAATAAACATTATATTGCAATCATTAGGCAAATTTATAAGTATTTTTAGAAATTGATCATAAATCAGGAAAACATTTTGATCAATATTTTTTAAAGAAATCGGGAAAATCTGTTTAATAATATAATAATTGTATTATAAACCTGTTAGCATTATAAGATACTAGATTATGTTTGATTGTGCGAAGCACCATGTGACTGAAATTAAAAAATTTTGGGTACTTTTAGGAATTATTTTATGTATTTATTTATGGAATTATGAAAAATTAAAGTCTATTATTATTATGTGTGCATAGTGACGTCACTTAACAGGTTCAAATCTGAAGGGGTTCTGTGTTTGATGCCTATAAACAAGCCCATAGGAAAGTATAAATTTGCCAGGAAATTGAGAATTATTGCCTACAGGTTCATCAGCATTAATTTTAATTGACATAGGAAAACCTAATTATTAAAATTGGCTTTTGCATTCATTTGGTTTCCGGCAAATTTCATGTATTACACCAACGACCTGTAAATACAGGGTTATAATTAATGATGCTTTTATGGGCTCTATTTGTTATTGTGCTTCGTCCATGGATAATAAAAATATGACGTCAAAATATCAAATAATTAACCAAGTCATATTCAGTTTAAAAGTTGTCAAAAATCCTAATTGGCCGATGAATTGACAAATTAGAAAATATTTTATATACCAACTTGGGTTTTTGCAACAATTTCACACTAGGTGGCGCTGTATTGGCAAAATTGTTCATTTACAATTGCAATGCACAAAATGATCAACACCTTAACTATGCTTCCCTTAAGGGTAAGAAGGTAATACAGGGTCTATGGAGGGTGGGTCTAACACCCATCACAGCCAAATGGAGTGATTAGTAGCCATCCGCCAAAAAACTGCACACTAATCCTGACCAAGCCTCACTTTCCAAACAAGATGGCAAACCCACTTCTTCCTTCCCCAAGAAATGCATTGCAACAAGGCAGTAGAAGGCTAAGGCATGGACACGGACCCCCAGCGCCACTAGTGGCCTCACATACTACTACTGCTGTGCTCATTTTGACTGGAAGGTTTGGGAAAATGCAACCCTGCCTCACAAAGAACAGCCAATAGCATGAGCTGAAGGCATAGTAGCACACGAGGCCACTAGGGGCACTGGGGGTCCGTGTCCATGCCTTAGCCTTCTATACTGCCTTGGTCGGAACTACTTTGCCTTGCGCAGCCTCTTCACTCCGTTTGGAGCGACAACCCGCCCATGTTCCACCATCCATAGACCCTGTATTACCCTTTTATCCTTACGGGAAGTATAATTTGCATGTACTTTACTTTTATTAATTATTGCTTAATTGCAAATGTAAAAATTCCAAAATTACAAGTAGAAGGTTAGAAGGCATGGACACACACCCCCAGTGGTCTCGCATGGTACTATGCCCTTGGCTCATCGTATTGACCGTTCCTTATTGGGAGGGGTTTCATTTTCCCAAACCTTCCAATCAAAATGAGCACAGCAATAGTGCCACGCGAAACCACTAAGGGTGCTAGGGGTGCGTGTCCATGCCTTCTAACCTTCTACTGCCTTGCACCATTACAACATAAGTTTATAATTTTCTTATCCTTGGACGAGTTGCATTATTCAGTAATGTTAGACATTACTGTTGCATTTTTACATGTAACAGATGAGGATTTTTCTTAGTTAGTCAGGTGCGCAATGTCACCGCAGCTCACCTGGTGGTCAACCGAAGAACCACAGCTGTGAATTGCCCCCAATGATATTAGACATATACAAATGATGATGCACACTCATTCAGCAAATCACACACCACATGATCACATTCAACCAATGATATTATGCATCGATCAATACGCAACACTAATTATCAGTTAGTAAACTTTCCGCGTTTACATGCAACTCAGAAAACATGTTAAACCATGCAAATCTAAATAACTAATCTACACTAACTCACTGGCAAATATTTAGTTTATGTAACCACTATACTCTGAAAAGCAGGACCATGCCCAATTCACTTGTTAGGTTGTACTAAACTGGTTAAGTAACCTAACTAATATGTACTCTACCTCTTTTAAAATCTATTCTACTATATCCACAGTACACAAATATGAGTCTCACTATATAGTTAATTATGCACTCTATTTACATAGTTAAAGGGATCAAGGGTTAGAGCATTAGTTAGGGCTACACTTATATCACAGAGAGAAGAGACACTAACTAACCAACTTAGACCAGCAAGAGGACATTAATATCGAAGGACATAGCAACAACTGGTTTGGTTATACTGGTGCCACTATAGCAAGGGTCAACTATGTCACGACTGCACCATTGGTCACAAATAAAGTGGTAACAAGTGGTAACAAGCATAGCAGTCAGTATCACGTCACGCAATATGAGTTTGTGCGAAGGTTTGCACAAAAGTAGAGGAAAGGAAAGTTGCAACACTAAATATAAACTACATTACTAACTATATTTTTAAGATGTAACTTACTATGGCTACATCTGTTATATAAAAACCTGCCTGAGTGGTGACTAACTACTTCCATAACAGTGACATGCTTCTTCCCAGCTAGTTAATGTCTTAAAAAGTACCTACAGGAAGGATTTTGGGAACTATTGAAGGACAGGAACCCACTCAGGGTAAAGGTTTTTTGGAATTTAAAGTTACAATACACATTGTTATAACCTACTTTAATGAAAATATATATTTGACTATGCATTGGAGAAATATGGCAAGTAAATCAGGTTAGTATACTCTATGTACCACTATGACTATAGTCTAGTTATCAACACCATGCCGTTAATGAAATAATGCAGGCTAAAAGTACAAGCCTACATGGAACAAGACCATTCTTTCAATTTGTTCCAATAGACTTTATTCACGCATGCGTGGTAGTTCGGTGGTAGTTCTAAAGTAAAAGTCAGTCATAGTTGGCAGATGTTAAGGGATAGGGAGGGGAGCATTGTTGCTTGGATATGTACCGTAAAGTCGCGCCTATAGGCCGCGGCTTTCAAGGATGCGGCTTATAGGCGAGGGCGGCCAATACGCGAGAGCGGCTTATCCGCGAGGACAAATTTGGAGAATGCGGATCAAAGCATATGTCTAATACAAAACACCAGAGAGGATGATTGTGAAGTTGCTTTTTTTCTGCTCCTGTTGTAGCAATGGCAACCTCATGTGCTCCAACATGGTCAACTGTTCTTTAAGCAGGCATATCAAACGAGCATGGCACTTCATCTACGTTGATTATGTTTTCAAATTTATATCATTCGGTGAATCCATAAGAACCAATCAAAACCAGTTGCCCAAGCTCCAGAAGTTGCTGTATTTATAAACTGAATGGGTTGTGAAATAGTCTGCAGCTACGCGTTTGTCATTGCAACCAAGCAAAACCAGTTATTGAAGTCATAAACGTTTCGTAAGCCGTCCTCTCGCATAGGCAGCGGCCTATACGCGAGGGCGGCTTATACGCAAGGTCAAACGTTATGTATGGGGGGCAGTGCGGCTAATCGGCGAGGGCGGCCTATACCCGAGGGCGCCCTATAGGCGCGACTTTACGGTATCTTTCTCTATGCTTGGTCACATGAGCTAAACCTGGCCAATAGGGAGTCAGTCAGCCAGAGAACAAATGGTTGCATTGAAGAGCGCCCTAGCAAATTGCCAGCAAGGTTTCAAAAAAAGGGACTATTTTCTTTGTAACATTAACATTACCCACACCAATGTGCAAACAGTCTGGCAACTATAATGACTGATTTTGAGTTTAGAGGCATACATTTGCCCAACTACCGTTCCAACTTCCAGACATGCGCAGTTGAACGTGAATAAGTTCTATTTTATATGTGCGGAGGTATTTTTGAATGTGGTTTGTGAAATTATGTGGTTTTTGATTTTTAAAAATGGCGGTGTTAATGTGAGATTTGGTTTTTGAGGCCCGGGTATTATGCAGCAAATAAAAGTACATCTTGCAACCTCCGCGGAAATTTCCAATACCACACGTTCAAAATACCTCCGCTGTTTGAAAAGTAGGATTTCATCCTAATCACTGCTTCTATTGCAGTCCATATACATGCAGCTAGTTTATCTCAGGACATGCATGGTCTCAATGCCCGGCCCCTTTTCATGGGAAGGAACATTGGCTGAAAAAACATCCAAAAAATGGAGTCCTTAGCGAAAACATTTGTTTCCCGCCAACCAGGTTACATGATTTGCCTCACTACAGCCTTCATCTTGGCAATGGATAAGCCAGATAAGCCAGCTACACACCTAGAGAACGAGCGCGAATGAATGGAAGTGCTCCTGTTCGCCAGCGCAAAGTATGATGTTCGCACGAACACCAGCAGCATAAAAGCGTTCCTGCCCGCATTCTCCCTTGCTCCACTCAGAGCCAGTACTTCAAAGGGATTCGCTTGAAATGTGCGCTATTCCTACCAACCAAGTGTGGGCTTAGCATGCTCATGGGTTCCCACGTCTTGCAGCATATTGTGTTCGCTCGCTTGTGCTGCCAGTCTAATCATAATTCGGTTCTCGCGCTGCCAGCATTAGCTAGGTGTGTAGCCGGCTTTAGTTAGTTAACAGTTCTTATCTGGCCTGTCATACCCCTAAAATGGTCAATTGATGTTTTCCCAATATAACTTCCTTCAAGTTCATGTCTCAGCCTTAGGGTATATGAGGGAATCGGCAGAAAACACAGAAAATACATGCACATTATATGAAGATTAACTTACAAAAAAGTAAGGACCAAAAAGGGGCGTTGCACTGCGACCACGCTTTGCCTGAGACAAACCATACAATCTTCTTGAACAGTCATAACTGTTGCAAGTTACCCAGACCCGGACATTGAAAGGATTGACAGTACGAGTGTTCAGTGCGGACACGAGAGGCCGCCACTGACACGTGCTGTTGATTCAGCGAACGTAACCAGTTTTATGATACACATATTTTGAGGCACTTTCGCATGAAATTATATCTTTTTTTCTGCACTTCACCATGTAACATTATGGGCTATATTAATAGCTGAAATTTACATGTTTACCAATTAATTTCATGAAATCCACGTGAGAGCAGCCAGCTGTTACATTACCAAGTGCAAACAGTGCAACTTTCATCACAAAATGTTTAATTAAACCTGATTTTATGCTAGATTACATTGTATATTAACATTTTACGGGTGGTGATATAAACTTCCATCACCATATACAAAGTGTAAAAATTATTTCAACATGTTTGTAAAATAATCCTTCAGGAAAATTAATCCATCATTTAGGTAATGAACTTCCAAATAAACTAATGTAATTAATTACTAAATATGTATTTATAAAAGAATACTTAATACTCAGTAATGTATTTTAAAGTGAATTTCTATGTAAATCCACACAAAATTGCGATGAAAATTCCACTTCAATTAAAACTTAAACCTAAAACATAAACCAGACAAATTCCACCATACACAGGTTTCACTGTAGGCCTATACTTATATTTTAAATTATTAATTTTGACTATCAGTTGAAGAAAACATATGGTTATTATAATTAAATGTGTCATTTGCAGGCTATGAAATGCACGTCACGTGTCACCAACCGTAATTTGCATCTAATCTACATGAAGCCAAAGCTCATAATCATCATATACAGTCAATAATTTATTTGTTTTTTCATCATCATTATCATCATCATCATCATCATCATCATCATCATCATCATCATCATCATCATCATCATCATCAACATCATCATCATGATCGTTGGAACCAGAGGGTATATTTTAAAAGGGAAAACCGGGGCAACAAAATCCACCAATGTCACAATATATAAAATCATTCACTCATTCGTCTTCATTGTATAATTATAATAATAATAATAATTATATATAAGGTATCATGGATATATTTATACAATGATAATAATAAAAAAGTACACGGGGAACGGAAATATGGCCGTCATCGAAAACAGATCTCCGCTCTCGAGTATGTAATTATTATAACTTAATAATACACTCCAAATAAAATGTTCAAAATACACCACCATCGCATTTTGCTTTTAAACGGTATACAGTAGAATTATTATTATTGTTATTGTTATCATCATCATTATTTATATTGCACTTGGACGAGAAGACAAAAATATCTAGAGTATATATAATTAGTATAGATATGTACAGTATTTACTGTAGAGATGAGAAAATTACAGGGCGAGGAAGAAATAAAACGACCTCAAGTAAATATTATTCGTTCTGCAATTAATATAACAGCATAATTAAATTGTAAAGTGAACTGAAATATGGTGTTTATTTCTCTCACCTCCTAACATAATTACCCCCATCAAAAATGCCACAGTTAGTGTAGAGCTACATTTGTATGTGCTATTAAAGCTATTAAATACTAATTTGCACAGTGAGTAAGCCTTGCATAATATTGCAATTAATCCAGAATGTGAAATTTTAATCCAACAGTTTAATGGCACATTTAGAATAGAGCTATTTTCAATTAAAAATTATTGGAAACCTAGTATAGGTACAATGCAACCAATAAAGCATTTTGTTTTTGATTGCCTTGCAGAAAACATTGTACAGTTTGTTCTTTGCTTGAGTGAAACTTGAATGAAATGTACAATTTGATGAAACTGACTGTGAAAGATGAGGAAAGAGAGAAAGAAAAAAATGGGTACGAATAAATATTTAGTTTGGTCGAAATATTTGCCTCACCCTGTATTTTAAGGAAATGGAAATATCGATCGAAATATAGTAGGATTTTAAGATTGGCGCGGAAATTGCGAAGGGAAGGAAGGAAGAGAGAAAAATACACAAAGTGATCGTTTCTCGGAGAATTGAGGGGGGGGGGGGGGGTAACAGAAAAGTTTAGAATCGGTTTTTAAAAACTTGTTTCTACTGCTATGCTTGTTACAACACTCGATACTATATGTAACATTATTTTCTCGTTATTAGATGTTGCTCCAAACTCTCTCTCTCTCTAAACGTCATAACCCTTCGAAGAAAAACCCAAATCAAACCAAACTAAGACTAATTAAAAAGGAAAAAAAATTTAAAAAAGTGAGATATAATTACAGTGCGAACGGCGAAACGAGAGAAAAGAAAATATAGGAGAGCGGAAATCAATCAGCCAGATAGATCGAAAATAAACAAAAATCCAAAACAATATATATCATAATACGTAATGCGACAAAACGATGGGTGCCACCAATATGCGGTAGGTATATATAATACATAATTAATTTACAGGGTGGTGCAAAAGTCCTTAACCAACTCCCACCTCCATTTCCCACAGCCAAATACTGTATATAAATGTTTCTTTTTAAACAAAAGTAGGAACTGGAAAAATGAAAGTTTATCGTGAAGGTGACGCGACAAGGCGTTCTTTTTCTTCTTCTTCATATTTTTAATTCGATTCATATTTTGCCTGAGGTTTTATTATGTTGTCAGGATAATTGTGCCAAAATATTAGAAAATTCAACGAGATACTTTTCCCAGAATAAATTCGCAAATAAGTTGTTAGTGGGTGATTTTGCGAAGTAGATAGGAGCGTCATTGATAACCGCTGCCATTGGCCGAAACAACTGTCACGACCGACCTCATTGGCGAGCAAGGCCTTAGCGAGAGCAGTCGATAACAGGATGTTGTGATGCCAGCACCGTGACAACATTGGGTTTCATTCTATAACTATTCATAACTTCTTATAACAAATGTTATAAAAATCCTGTTACTGCCAATCACCTTTTTGAAATCGTATCTATAAACAGGCAACTTTTCAGGGTATTTTGTGAAACCTTGTCGCATCACCCACAAATAAACGCAACCAATCATCTTCATCATCATCATGGAAAATTCATTATGGGCTTTTACAATAAATTCATAATGTTCTTCTCGATTTAATTATTGCAATAATACAATATACTGAAGTTCTCATTGCAGTGGTTAAAATATCATCTTATTTTATGACTTATACGAGTTAAAATGGCAATGAACGTGTAAAAACAGAGGTAAGAAATAAATGTAAAAATATGATAATAATTCAGTTGTACAACGATATCAAGCTCATTTTATCATTTTAAAAGTTTATACAACTGAAAAATCGGATAGTGAATGAAACCTGCGTAACTTCACATTCCCGCGTACGTTAAAACATACCGAAAGTGTTTTGACTTTTAGCCCTAATTTGCACGTAGACAATAGACTTCTGGATCACCCTGCACGCAGCTATATATATAGTATACCAATGTTGGAAATTTGAATGACTAGTTTAATTCGCAGCACTACCCCGTTTCCGTTCAAGTATCAAGTACGTATCGTTTCTTGGCAAAGAGAGGGCAACCAACAATGCTCCTCCTCTTTTATGTTCTGCTTTGTTTTTTAGAGTCACGTGACGTGCCCACGTGACGCACTTCCGTTCGAATATTGGTAGGCAATAACGAATGCATGAATGAATGAATGAATGAATGAATGAATGAATGCATGAATGGATGGCACACGTGACCCCGCGATTGAAAACACGAAATTTGTGTCTTATGTACAGTGTATTCATCGAAAGAGTCGAATCAAGCTCAAAATTCCATTGGAAAGTCACAGACTAGTCCATTTACTAAAGGGGTGACTCGGTTTAATCCTACATTGATCGTGAACAAAAGCCGTTCCCAGGTTTCAACACGCGAACCTCAGTCATTAAGAATGAGAAAAGCTGGTGAACTGCCTGAACTGAACTTTATTCACTTACTTCTGAACGCAACTAACTCTCCCCTTTCAAAATTCGAACATACAAACAAAACATATAGACTGTGTTCACGCAAGTGCGCGCGATACCGGTAGTGGTTACGTGAAGCTGTAGTGGCTCGTGGTAGTTCCTACTCGAGCTTCGAACAGTCAGCGTGCACATTGGTAGACAGATACTACTGTCCTTTCAAAGTTTGAGCCAGGAGGGTGGAGTCATGGCTTCTACATCATGGGCTGACCCATTTTAAAGGGGTGCACAGTTAGAGGTGGTCAGGGTATGACGCGCATCATCGCCTGCGCACCCCTTTGAAATGGGTCGGCACATGACGTCGAAGGCATAACTCCACCCTCCTGGCTCAATCTTTCTTTGAAAGGACAGTAGCTCTTCCAAGGCCAAGAAAGAGTAAGGCCAAGAAAGCACAGTCATGTGATCAACTTTCCAGGGGCCCCAAAACAAGTTGGAGTTCCAGAATATGGGAAGTGGCTTGTATTATTCACACTGGTGGACCTGTTCAGCGAGGCTATGTTCGAACTAAAGTAGAACCTCTCTAAACTAATACCCTGTAAACAAATACAAACATCCTGTCCCAAGGTTATTAGTTTAGAGATGTTCTACTGGATAGGGAAACAATAATGCTACACACAGGGCACCCAAGAGATTTGCTGAACAGGTGTGCCAATGTGAATTATAAAACAAGCCACATCCCACATACTGGAACTGCAATACTACCACCGCTGAGTCTGTGGACTTTTCTTCAACAAAAGGGACCTTTTCGACAACTTTAATACTTTAATTGCCATTGTTCAATAATATGCCAGTGGACAAGTCCATCGAGCCTTCCTAGACTTACTCCTTATTAGCCTTGGCTCCCCACCATCGTTCCCACCTCCAGACATGCGCAGTTGATCGTGATAAGGTCTATTGGTAAGTGGCCTCAACGTCAACGAGGGCAAACCTGAGACTTTACGGGAGGAAGTTTGAGCTTGGTGTCGATTCCGTCAGTGAACTGACTGCATGTATACGTAGTGTCTGCATGTGTTCTGTGTGAGTGACATTTTTATATCGACGGTTGGCAACATCTGACAGAGTCGCACTTGGGCAATTTTCATTGTCTCGATCGTTGGCAGAGGGCGGCGTCTAATCACAGGGAGGAATCAACGAAACCGCAGGCAAAGCATCGCACTCGATGGTCGTGGGTAACGAAATCAAAACTAAAATAAAAAAAGAAAACGAGGAAAAAAACATAACCTCATCCTCCTCCTCTTCATTCTGACCAATTCAAGTCACTAATATACAAGTGGGCCAAAAGTAAATCCCCCAATTTCCAGTAGCGTGTCAAATTGGACGCATTCGATCATTGCAGATCCTAACATAATGGTTTGTCAATCATAGGTCAAGTATGACTTTCCATGCAAGTCCTAAGCAAACATAATTAACAAACAAGAGTTTTTTAATATTATGGGACAGTTATATTCGATACGTGACTGCGGCAACCTAGTTGGACCTAGAGAATGTTGCTGTTAGTGACATACTGTACAGCAGCTGTAGGTATTAGATGAACAGGGTCTGGGATTATTCCAATTGCATTAGGAGTTAAGGATACCAGATTTTCAAATGTTCAATAAGCCCCGAGAACTAGGACTCGTTAAAAACTGAACCTGTTCAGTGATGTCATTATTTTGAGGGTTTCATCATTTAATCTCACTTAAAGGCTTTCAGGTGTTGCATTCTGATCCTTTTCCTCCTGAGCTATTTATTAATCCTGAAAAGCAGCCTATTACATTTGGGGGTCCTGTAATAACTGGAAATTAATGGTAATTATGTGCGAGGAATGTTACACAAAGGACTTGAATTATGGCAACAAATAATGCAGAAATTTATGAATAATGTCCAAGCTGTAAGTCGTTCAAAATATATGGGCACTTTAGATGTAGTAATATAAAGTCCCGATATTTTTATTGATACCACCGAGCAGTAAAAACTTCAAATTGATAATGCAAATCTCGAACTTATCTCAAGAGCTATAAATTATTTTAGGAACCTCTGTGGGGATATAGCCCGGTGACATTTAGTAACAGTAACAGGCCCATACATAATATTAAAATTTAAAAATGACGTCCACATGCGATATATCTCAGGCAGCAGGGTTTACGTTTTTGCCAATCAAATATTAATAATGCTCATTAGTCACTGCCAGTATATTACGTAGGAAAAGTAACAAAGATTAAAGTCAAATTCAGAAACTAAGGCACTCAAAATTTCACGCTGAATAGTTCAGCGTAATATTTCGCCGACACGCAACATTTGTAATGATGTTACTTTTGGCCCACTGGTACGAATGTGTAACGTAGCGCCATGTGTACATATTAAGGGTTTTTGGTTTAGGGGAGGGCAGAGAGGAGATGGTGGGTGACCCTACCGATCCGAGAGACGATACGAAAAGATACCGGTAAATACGGCAACGGTATGCTAGAAAAAATATCGGCCGAGGACGATCACGAATAAAAGGTATAGGTGTTAATTTTAAAATCCATGCATGTTTCTTTCTCCGTATTAAAAGATTAAATAACATAAATATTTAAATAAATAAACATTTATCTATAAATGTTACGATATTGATCAACAAATGTAATAGTGCCGCTTTTTTAAGTCATACGGTAAGAATAGCATCGCTGACCAGTTACCAAAAACTGTACAGTAAAATCTGAAAAGTTCACCTGTGATCGATTCATTTGAGTCTCATAAAAGACAGCAAAACTTGCCTATTTAGTGCAGGGTTTAAGACATCAATCAGTGGATCCATGTACAACAATATCATGCGTATTCAACGATTAATGCAGGTGAAGAGGGGGAAGGAATGAGGGAAGGAATGAGGGTAGGAATGAGGGGAAGAGGGGGAAGTAATAAGGGGAAATGGAGAAGGAATGAGGGGAAGAGGGAGAAGGAATGAGGGGAAGAGGGAGAAGGAATGAGGGGAAGAGGGAGAAGGAATGAGGGGAAGAGAAGGGGATTAGGTGAAAAGGTGGCCAGACAATCACAATAAACCCTGTCTAGCGTAACACATGAAACTGTTCTTGCGGTTTAAGATTACAGCGCTGGTGGCCAGTTCATTATTGCCATATATTGAGTTGCAAAGCACTATATCGACTAGTTTTTTTTGTATTTTCACAGATGTCACCATTGTCGCATGAGGGCTACAATTTTCAGCTGCCAGCGTACAGCGATTGCTATCATGGGCACAGTAACTGCCGCATTCAACGGCGGTACAACTCGAGGCGATCATTGGACACAAGTTTTTGCTGACTAGTGCATACTACTCCTTCCAATATTTACAATGTGACTACTAAATCCCATTCTGCTGGTCCCTGATCAATATCGTTATCCAGGGGCTTGTAGATGAATAAACTGACGCATTACAAAATTGATGATCACGTGAATTGCGGGTAGTGCTTGTTCAGCAGGTTATAGTTAGAAATGAAGTTATATAACCATTCAATTTAAGCTCAGAAGTTTTCTTATCAGTTTTCTGAACTCTTCACGGGCTTTGCTAAAATATTCAACTAGCAGTATACGTACGTACCACGATACACTTTAAATGCTGGATTCGACAGAAAGGTAAAATAAGTACCACTAACTTATCATTACCAAAAGACAATATAGGGCATCCTGGGGTAAAATGTACTAGATGTCAATGTAGGATGATACATGATAAGGCCAATTCCATATGCACGTCTACACATTGCTATCCACCACAACGCGACACGTGAATTGTTGGGCATCACATTGCTGGCAAAAAGAACCATGATTTTAACCAAATTTAAGGGCATCTTTCAAAGGCGAACTATACTTTACTGATTTCACTGTACATGTTATCAAAAGGATTTGGTCAGCAAACATGTCAAACAAGAGATACGAATAAATCTCTGTTCGCTACGTTCACAGAACTGGTGATCATCCCCGAGACGACAATCCTAAAAATTATCATAATACAAGTTAAACGGGTTCCAATAGTTATTGGAGGCACCCGCTTATTTGTCATAATTATACTAATAATCAGAATACAAAACAAGCATAAAAATTGCATAAATTTTACAGGGAGAGTCACATCGATTGCACCACGAGGGAATATAATAACATTTAGAATGTAAGGTAGGGGGAAGTTTGTTGTAGGGTGGCGGGGCGGAAGAGATCCCTCCTCTCCTCCTCAAACGTTTTTAGGGGTGTTGGGGGGATGCCCTCCCTCCCTAACTGTCTTTGTAACTTTTCGTCAATTCTCACATGTAATTCTTCACAGTTGCATGGCATGCATATTGTAAACGTTGAGGTGCTCGAGCGGGTGAGGGAGACACATGTGCTGCGTGTTAAAGTTCATACCTGGGAACGGGTAGCCGAAGCCTGGGTAGCCTGTGTAGCCTCTTCCGTATCCGTAGGCTGGGAAACCCGCGGCTAAAATTGAACAAATATCAATTTCCAATGTGATTAATTACGTACTAATCTATACTCTTTCACAGTCCAAAGTTGCCAAAAGTTTGCACGTAACTTGGGCAGGTTATTTGTGGGTCAGTATTGGATAATCCAAGGCTAGTATAACAAAGGCTAAGAGACTATGGGGTAATGTGATGGCAACTTGGTGTACCTCACACTAGATGTCAGTGCGTTGGAAGCTGTGGAACCTTGGTGGAACCAATGAGCACATTGGTGGAGCCCTGCGGTCGAGACTCCAACCAATCAGCTCCTTGTTCAAACGCACTGCCATCTATAGAGGGGCCACCGAAAGAAGACAGATGCCTGGGGCACTTGCCATAGCACTAGCATGGCATAGTGCCCCAGGCATCTGTCTTCTTTCAGTGGCCCCTATGTAGTGTGAGGTACACCAGGCTGTCATCACGTGACCCCATGACGTCATACTCTCTTAGTCTTTCTTATACTAGCCTTGGGTGGTTGATTATTGCTGTGAAGAGACACTGAATTCTTAAAGTGGGATGCAGTATAGCATTATACTTCTGAGAACTGCTTTTCTCTATAGGGTAGTGTTACATGACCACGTGGAAACCGACTTCCGGCAACTTTGGACTGCAAACGGGTATATAACATTGCCAACCGATACGTAGTCAAAGTAATTTTCTTCCCGTGAATCTTCCCCTTGAAGATCATGGGCTGGTCCATTATTTTAAAGCAGGGGTTACATTTATTCGCACTAGTGGCATCAGTGACGTTTCATACGGGTCGATTTTACTGCGCTGCTATCAGTGACCCCTGCTTGATAATGGACCAGACCTTTACCTTCAATGGAATATTTGATTTTGAGATCACGGTTCATGGGAAGTACAGTAGGTAATCACGGTAGTGTGACATGCGTCAAATTATGCCACTCCGAAAGCAATAACGGCAATGGATTTTGCGCGGAGTAATGGTGAGAGCAAACTCCTAAATACATATACTATATATCACGGATCAAGTATTACAGGACACTCCTATCCAATAACTTAATTTGCTATCAGGCTCTGCAACCCACCATGCAGCAAAATGTCTTCCAAAATGCCATTACGTCAGTCAATACTATCCGAAAGTGGGATAGAAAAACATTTCCAAATACCGTGCAGAAGACATGTATAGGAAATGAATACATTGCTTGCATGTACACACCTTTGGCACAAACCCTGATTGGTCAACAAAAAATCATCCTTGGGGATCCCTAACACAACCACTTAAGTTTTCATAGACTGCGTAATAATCCGTTATGTATATAAATAGTTAATTAACGAGTGTTACAAAAGAAATACTGTGAAATTATGCATATAATGTTAATAACTTGTTGCATTTTTAGCAGAAGTCATTTATAATTGCTGGTGTTCATTAGTTAGCATTAGCCGTAACGCAGCGTCAAGTCTGTTCAAAATCCGAACAGGTACGTACGCAGACCTGCAAGCATAGTATCATTTATCACGTATTAACCCAAAATTAAATCACTTTGAATTAGAAAAAATAATCTTCGTATATAAGCAGCTTAACATGAGTCGTGCGTATGCCTCATAAATCCCATTTAGTGGTGATGCATTAAGTATGTATGCGTACGCGGGGCAGAAAAATTCAATTTTCCAATTCACTGGAAAAGCTAATAATATTCCCATGTGGTTGAGTGGATAGGACAGAATCCATCAACTTGAATTATAAAGGGTCTATACAATATATATTATAATAATAATATAATATAAAAAAGAGACATACCATCTTGAGCCAGGGCTCCCAGCGACCAAACCAAATCTAAAACCGAGAATGAAAAGGAGAGAGAAAGAAAAGAAAAAAAGGTGAATGAGGAAAAAACAATGTCCGTCAGTTGCTATGCCTAAATAGAAGCACAAGACGACACAAAAAATATAACAACCTCGAGATTCTTCCAGTAAATACTCGACACCGTCAATTGTAATTACATCTATATAACACAAAACAGTAGCGAGATTTAATTTAGAGGCCTCCGAAGATCGATCGATAAAATCATTTGAACTGCACCCAATATGCAATAATATACACATAATAAAAAATATACAAATACTTAACCTATATGTATGCAGGTAGCACCACAAAATTATAGAAAGAAAAATAAAACAAAAATGTATATAGTCATTCCTCACTGCTACAAGGAAATAGGAAAAATAATAGGACTGGAATGTGTTTAGTAATTACATAAAAATTACTAATAATAAATTAAATAAGATAAATTCCAAACCTTAATGGCAGATATAATTATATTTCTGAAAATAATTATAGATTTCCAGACAAAACATTTAACAGTTTCCAACAAAGAAATTGTCAGTACAGGTAAGTTATTTCAAATACGTTGTTCTTAAAAAATAAGTCAATTTAATGTATTAAAGAATTAAAAGATTAAGTTTTCAGGAAGGGGTCAAAAACAGTGCAGTTTTAACTGATGCTTTTAATTAGAATTCAAAATAATCTAATATTTATTAACAATATATTATTAATTTAAACATTATGCTGGGCTAAAAGTTCCTCCCTGCTTCTTACATGTGCTTATAATGTATATTTGTATATTTTATACATACGTAATTAAACGAATAATGTTTCTTATCATTGATACCAGATGGCGCCCTGAAAACGCTGCGGTCTAAGAGAGATTTCGGTGCGCCATCTGGTATCAGCAGTGAGCAACATTATTGTTTCCAAGAAGAGGAGAGGTAATTGGACAGCAAAATGAATGGCAGACAACATTGCATATCACAAACAATGTACTCTATATATAAATATATGAATGTAAAAGTGGAAAACAAAAATGGCTGTTACACTGACCGTACGCTCCCCTCGCAGCTGCTCTTCCTCTCGCCAAGTTAGTCGGTAGCATGACTTCCTTGGGCTGTGCTTTCTTGCACTCCACCTGCAAATTTAATAATCAAATCCGCATATATTAGCATCCGTAAAAGTTACACACACCAGCTACGTGCAATTCAACGTAATCGAATTTGACGAAAAATGCAAACGCTGAAACACGAAACAACATCGCTGCCAATCTTTACGTGGAACAATATAACACAAAACCCATTTTTCTTTATAAAGTATACTGCATTTGCAAGTCCATCAGGTGAGCATTTCACAGCAGTGATCAAACTTTCCCTTAAAGTCCAACTTCATTGACTTCGCGCAAACTTGCGCGAACTCACCGCGTTGCATTTCCACTAGGCACCACCAGAGGGCGCAGCAGTTACTGTACTGCATTATACACATACTGGTTGTCCCAAGAAAGAAGGCAGGACGAAGTTCCAAATAAGCAATTGAAAATAATACCATTTTCTGAATTTGTTTTCTTTCTTGGGACACCTATGGTACTGCGCGTGCAACCAAAGATGATAACGAAGGTCACAAAATGTCACAAGGGTGCAGACTGGGTCTGCAACTAACAGGGTCCAATAGACCCCAGTTTGCAGACTGAAATCTGAATTGTTATCCATTGCAAAAATACAGTATACAATATAATAACACGTATAGGTGAACACTCCGCATGACTTTTAAGATTTTATCAAAAAGCGCCATGAAAATGGCATTATTGCCCTTTGGCAATATTAGCTTTTATGTTGTAGCAGCAGATTGTAGTTAAAGTGAATATACAATGCAAATGAACAATTTCAACCTCAATTTCATAAATGCAATTGCAACTAATTTTCATTTATAGGAAACACCGTAACCAAATATCCTACGTAAAACATAAAAATTGAACTTCTGAAATGTAATTTGAAAAGTAACAACTAGTATATAGGGTAGTAAGAAATAGGGAAAAAACAATGTAAACCCTGTTTCCTTTCAAATAGAGCAGAGTCAATCCCAGGCTTCTGAGCGGTTAGTTGCATTTTGGGCGCAGTACACTCACTATATCTGTATCAATGCACCAGTGAATTTGAAAAATGCCTTATACAACAATATTTAGCTATAATGCAGACCAATGTTATAAAATCTAATGTGGGAAAATATGAAATTATTAAAACATTATAGTATACAGTGGAATCAATCTATAATGGCTTCCATTATAAGAAAACTTCTAGTTCATTTTCAGGATTTCAAGGTAAAATAAAATCCCAGAATAATTCCATGAATTCCAGCTCAGTTGACACCCAGTATTACTGAAATAATTAACTTTTCTACCCAATGAATGTATAAAGTTAGTCGTCACTAATCTGTCTTAATTTTGTCACATACTTTTTATACAAATATAGAAAAAAAAATATTTGAAACTTACAATGAAATAAAAAAAAATATGATAATTCCCATTTTCGAAGTAATGCTAGTTAGATCCGTATTCCAGACAGGTGTTCACGTAGAACATAGTATTAAAATCCTATATGAACTGTAGGGATTGAGAATGTGAAACAACATATAAGAACTGAAATACATATAAGTCCAAATCCAAGTGTACAGTGTTAATACTAAAAGATGGGATTTTGACAGGAGTAGTATAGAAAAAAGGAAGGCAAGAACAAGCAGTGGAGGGGAACAATGGCTATTTTTTGAGGGGGGGTGGGATAAAGAAATGAAAGTTTTTCGGATGAGTGGCAATCGCTAACCAGACCCTGGAGAAGAAGAGCAAGAGACGAAAACAGGATTACTCACCATTTTATTATTGATCTCGTGAAAGTGGATCTCGCACACTTTGTCCACTATGTCCTCATTCTCGAATGTAACGAAACCAAAACCTGCAACGAAAACAAACAAAAAACACACTGAAATCCTCTTACAAACAACTCGGAAATAAGAGCTTATTACACGTGCAACGCGTTTTAACAACCGTCTTATCTACGCAACAAATGCACGTTATCAATCACTTGGGCTATCGAATGGAAACGGCAACTTTGTGCCATCTAATGTACAGTTATTCACTTGGGGCCAAGGGTCTGTTGTTGCCTGACATTTGTATTGTATTGTAAAACTGCTTGGTATAAACTAGTGGTAGGGTAGCATCATTAATTTAAAACGCCACCTGGCGCCGAGGCATATAGAACTAGAAGCAGTAACTGGGATATATACCTGCATTGCTACTATCTTTCGCACTCCAAGTTTGAAACATTTCCTGATTGGCTGTTGCCTTTCACACCATTTTACCTCATTAAAACCACTCTCAAAGAAAGTAGTTCCTTTTTTCTGCAAAGTTTTACTTCAATATCAACAATAAATAAGCAAAGCTGCTATTGAATTTGATGTTATTGATCATAAAGTTTTGTTAAATCTTTTAGAAACGGCTATTTATGTGAAAGCAAAATGACCATACCTTGAAGACAACATTTACGAGTTATACCTAACCACAAATTATCTAATGGCGCTACTGCTTATGGAGTTGAGCAAGTGTGATGAGGCGTTTTTGATAACGAAATGTTTCAACCTTGGAGTGAGAATCAATGTAGTTCCACTACACCCTCTCAAAAATGCTATAGCGTGTTGCCTATGTGGTGCACTGCAGCCAGGATATATGCGCAACCAGGTTTTCTTTTGTCTTTTGTGACAATTACATTACATTGTGGTGTTGTGAAATAAGTCATTTACATAAGTAATTAGGCACCCACTCTTGATTGTCCAGTGTATCATGAATGCAATGCCCACGGATGGTTTGAGAATCATAACCCGGATACGGCACATTTCCAGATATGTTATTTCGTGAATCGTGTTCAAATTCCCCCCCCCTCTCTATATGCCGGCACAGTTTGTTGGTTTTATTCTGATAAACCCTTTATACTGAAAGATTGGCCGCGGACTATGCAGCAGGGTAGCTTATAGGTGTGCACGAGTACAAAGTTAGAACGAATAAAATATGGTTAATGCGTGAGGTTTCAGGGTACTAAACTCAAAATCAGTCATAGTAGGCACACTGTTTGCATACTATTGTGGGTAATGTTAATGCTACGAAGAAAAATAGTTCCTTTTCTGAAACCTTACTGCCAATTTGCTAGGGCGCTCTTGCGTGCAGCCATTTTTGTCTCTGGCTGACTGGCTCCCTATTGGCCAGGTAATTCACGTGACCGAGCATATAGATACATTTCCAAGCAACAAGGCTCTCCCATCTCTTAACATCTGCCAACTATGGCTGTTTACTTTAGTTCAATTATTAATAAGTTTATGTCATCAAATTATTTTTTCCCAAATTTGGGATCACAAAATCAAGGTGCGTCATACATGGGAACATCATATACATGGGGAAATACCACAATTGCAGGACTTCCAGGTTTTCCAGTTCAGTGGGCAGTTAGGGTACTATAATGAAGATAATGATGTTCAGATTGAGTCAGAAATATTCCTAGAATCATCATAAACGCTGAGGGAAGTATTTTAAGCCATTCCACGCATACTATACACACATTTCCATGCAAATGATGGGAAAAAATGTTAGTGGGCGACCTTTAGTGAACAACTTATTTTGATGACGTTGCAGAAAGGTTAAACGCAAGGAGATGCATCATTAAATACGACTTTTGCGTTTCCGTTTCTTGGCACGCTACGCGCATGCGCAAATAGTTTCGATGAGGGCAGATTCCCCCCCCCTTAACATCTCGTGCAACGATTTGGCATTTGGCCCCACCCACAACGTTTCCGAACGAATGCTAAAACGCGTCAATTTTTGATCATGTCGATCGGATCAAAACAAGATTGATCGATCTCGCATCGATTTTTCAACGACGACAAATTCAACGTTGGATGGGGCGTTAAGCCTGTCTTTTCTTTGAGTCCTCAATCGATAAATGCCAAGAGGAGAGAAAAGAAGAGCAAGAAAAAGAAATGTCAGAAGCTCAGACAGGCTAAAAACTTACAGTTTACATGTATAGCTGTATAGCAATAAGTTATACACATTTTGAGTTGGACATGTCAGATTGGCATCCGTAACGAGCCATCACAAAATCCAACTTTATCCTCCCTTCGTAACTTCAATAATGCTTAGAAACACACCCACCCACATGGAAATGTAACTTTTAACCAATCCGCATCGTTTGCTTCTTTAATATGTACAACTCCAGCCAAAAGTATTGTCGCATTTTGCTATCCTGCCGCACATGACACGCGACAATACTTTTTGTATTAGGGAATAAAGCCTAGTACTCAGTTCACATTTTTCACTAGTGAAGAGCGATATGGTGGGCCAACAGTGCCAACAAACTCGACATATTTCATTCATGTGAAGAGAAATGTAGAGGGTGAAAAATGTTTAGTGAACAAATTACGTACGGTACGACGTAACATACGTATGACTTCATTCGACGTCCGCTTAATTGTGAGAAGATTGCAGGTAAAGCTTGCCAGATGACGTCAGTACGTATGTTACGTATAGTACCATATGTAATTTGCGCCAAGTTCCTATTATTACAAGAGAAACTTTAACGTTACACGAAGAAAACCATGAAGAAAGCAAGTGTTGCGACAAAATCTGTGAGGAAATTAGTAAACAAAGTTATTTGCACTTAAAGTTCGAAGGGGTAATTAAGTCAGGAGGTCTGATGATGGTCCGAATGTAATAGGGCCGAAACCGGTCACAGAATAAAGTCAACTTACTAAGAAGCAATACACAGTGTATTTTGTACAGACACTTTCCCGATATATCAGGAAGGTGAACTAGAAACTAGACACTGCATAGCCAAACCTCTTAACTGAATTAACCCGTCGAACTTTAAGTGCTAATAACCTTTTTAATTAATTTCTATTCAAGGGTATGGTAGCATATGGCCCTTACAAAAGTCAGATCCTTAAAAGTAGCAAATTCCATCGTGCACTCAACAGATTTAACTCTTTCTGTCAGAGCATAACTAACTCGTAAATGAAGTTGCTTAATGCAACCTAACATATAGCTTAAACTAATGCGATGATGCCATTTAATGAAATGAAATCTCATTATACCATCAGCATATGAATGCAAAGTGTTATATGGACTTGGCTGTAACATATCCAGGTTGTTAGTGAGGAAATAATCGATGAAAGTATCGACTTGGTATATAGGATTCATGTAAATGATGTAAAAGTTAATGCAACTGGGATTAGAGAAGATGAGAGGTGTCAGTGTACAAGGGGTATTACTATTACAGGCCATGTGAAAGTTGCAACTCTCAGGAGCAATAGTAGGTAATTTAATTTCACCCATATATTGGAAGAGATGAGCAAGGTGTTGCGCAACACTTGCTTTTACACTCAACTCACACAGACTCGCGGGAAATAGGAGTCAAAGTCGCCATTAGTATCCAGCCACAACCTCCATGAATGCAAAATCCCTTTCCAACATATATATATAGCACACCATACACTTATATAATATAACTTCTGCAATTCATCACATAATAGTAATTTCATTTTCACTCCCCTTTAAACTTTTTAATCCAGTATATACTAAACTATTCATTGGTATAAGATTTATAATATTATACAACTACTTTGCAAAAGTTTTGAAAGTTCCTGAAAAGAGGACATGGTTCATTCGTATATCAATCTGTGATTACCATCTTCCCAGGTTTTCCAGTGTGCTTAGGCAAAATTTCCAGTGCATACTCTAATGCAAGTTAAACTAGTTTTATTACAACAATTTTTCTAAATAATGTTAATTTCAAACATATTCAAATTTCATATGAAATTTATATCAATTACCCTGAGTTTTCAATGTTTTGGAAAATTTGTTTTATAGCTAATAGTATAAATTCAAAAGGTTTCCCTGAGTATAGCAAGAACCTTGGATGATGTCAGTGAACAGAAATAAAATGAGAAGGAAATATTACAAAATCTGCAATGTATCGGCATTTAATGCATGCCAAAGTTTGGAAATACTATTACAAAATCTACATTTAATCAATGCCAAAGTTTAAACTGTTGACTCTCTTATGGATTGAAACCTGTCAAAGATGGGAAAACTGTCTGATCCACTATATCATTCACCATTTAGACAAGTCTATCTACTAAACTGCAATTTAGTAAAGATATTTTCCAGGTTTAACTGTCACTACTTATGACAACACAGGTAAGTAAACTAGTATTTTTATCATTGCTATCCCAAATTATTGCAGAGTCATTTTGGAATTTATGGAACAGATTTCTAATAATAAACCTTTGCACTATGCAGCATGTGAAATAGCCTGACAATGATATGCAAAACATTTGTAAAATAATTAAAGTGTCTTTCATTAAGGTAATTAATAAGTTGATATACAATGTAGCACGGAACGTGTTTGTGTTTGATGAGGAAAATGCAATGTTCAAATTCAATGAAGAAATTGATGGTGAGCCTATAAAATTATACATATGCAATGTACGTACAAAATCATAATATTCCAAACAAAAATCAACATTCAACTATATGCAAAGTGAAATATTTGTTCTGCATTCGGCACAAATCTTCAATTCAAAGCATATATGCACATATAATACCTTGCGAATAAAATATTCAAATGATTGTAATCCAATCTCGTAAATCTCACTAAATTTATACGAGATTTCCTGGAAATCATACGTCATTAATATTACTCAACTCCATTTATATTGAAAAATCAGCTGAAGATAAACCGATAAATAATCGCCATTCGTTGAATGAAATCTAATGAAATTATATATAGTAGTTAATTCCCAATTTAAAACAGCCTTATAGTATACTGTATATTCAACCTGAGATTGAGCAATAAATATAGTGCACCACACAGGGTACACTATAAATATATACGTATAGTAAGAAGGGGGAATTGTTAGTATTTTTTGCAAGAAAGAGAAATATTGAATGCATGGAAATGCATTAGAATGAGGAATGATGCATTTTTAAAATAATAGTGAGGTGGAAAAATGAAAATGGGAACAATAAAAGTTTTGGCTCGGCTTAGAGGCACATTTTTCAAGATTTCATATATGGTATATATACTAGACATATAGGAAGTGTGCGATGGATCGATTATTATTTTGGCAATATTAGTTGCACGTCGAAATTGCAGTTGAATTATTCACGCAGGATATACATATACATATATATACACACACAGTATCAATATGTATATACAGTGGATACACACAACCTAAAGCCAAGATGCAAAGCGTATAAATCATCAGGGTGGAAGTGTTATCTTTCTCCAGTCACACGTTACACAATTTCTTTCACTTTCAACTTTCCCATTATTTTTGCCACAGCACAGAAAATTGCATTTCTATTGCAAAGGCCTGAAAATTGCAGCGCAAATATTGCCAACAGTCATAATATCATTTCGCTCCGAGCGAAAATGCAGATAAAAATGTCCTCTTCAAAATGTTCAACCCATTGTCGTTTCCTACACACAATAATAGTATAACAACGGTCCAAGAGATATGCACAAAGACCTAATCTACAGTTTCATTTCTGAAATCGTAATTAACCCTAGGGCTGCGCGGTGTACGTGTCAAAAAATCTTACGCCGAATGTCACCGAATGACATAACGGCTTTCTTAAGATTGTACGATGCGCAGTGCGCTCAGTACTCACTTTGTCACTCTCATTATAATAAAGTTTTAACATATACTTCAACCCATTGGGTATATAACGTTATCTGTATAGGCTTCGCAAGAAATGCTTGTCACTTCTGACGCAAGATAGCGCTGCGAAAACACGCTGCGCATCGAGGCAGCAAAATTGGAAATCACAGTTGGAAAGATATATTATACAGTGAAACATGTCCATGGTGGGATCTCAAGGGACCGGAAGAACTTTCCACCAGAGACTATTCAGCATAGAGAGTTTAAACAAGCCGTAAAATGTTATTTTTTAAAAATCATACGAGATCATTAAAATAGAATACTTATTGGTTCAGATGAAATGATTTTGTATTAATAGAAATCGATATTTTTATATAATGAAATAAATTCCGTTGACTGAGCATCACCGCAACAAAATCAACAAAATTTTGTGTAGGTTGTGCAGTGAAAACAACCCATGAAGCAACCCCCACTTCAAATTTTGCGAGTGAAATACTCGCGAATCTGGCCTAATAACCGAACTAAAAATTTGTATACATTAAAATGTACCACGAGACTAAACTGCGTTCCGATATAAGGAAAAACTCGATTCCAGCAACGTGATTGGGTAGGCCTCATTACACTGATGTATCGATGCGTCGTTGAGGGAATCCGTTGGAAGTAACGCGGTTGTCCGCCGTTGGCGTCGCTTCAATCGCGCGTTTTTCTCGTCCTCTGATTGGCTGTAAAGGGAATATTTGTAGGCAGCGCGTTTGTTTTGGCGTAAACAGTCCCAAAACCAATCACGTTGCTGCAATCGAGTTTTTCCTTATATTGGAACGCAGTTTAGTCTGTATATCAAATTTCAGTTTTCTGGAATGTATGGAACTTGGTTAAAAATGAGCTCAAAGAAGCTCCTGCAAACAAACAAACAAACAAACACTCGTGACAAACGTAAAGAAACATATTAAAAAAACATAGTATGCTGTCAATGGGCCAAACAAAATGTTAAATTCTCCATCATGAACAGGAATTTCATAACCATTTATAACAGAAATCATATGAATTTATAAACCAACTTTTATTCGTATTATGCAACAAATTTCAACATCATTTTAAAAATTTTAGTTGTCATTTATTATTTGACTCATTGTACTATTTCACTCAAAATTTAGTAAGAAAACCACATTTTTTTATATTCAGTCAATATGAATTTGTAAATCTTTTTTAGCTGCTTAACAATTTCAGCACAATATTCCTATTCTGTCATTAAAATCCTAGTTTTATTTACCATTACAGATACATTATCACTGTTCCAAAACATGTAAATTTAACTAAAAATCATGACTTATCTGGGTTTTCACATGATTTCCAATGAGGGCTTTTTTTGTAAAATCGAGTCTTCCTCAGGATTTTCAAGAATTTCATGACTGCAGCTATAATAGACATCCTGATTTTTTTATTGCCTAAATTCTGCCTATCAGAGCTAGTTTTGGAGGCATGGAGTGCCTTAAAGGCAGGCTGCATGTGGTGCTTAGGCTTATTTTATCCGTTGCCGCAGATAGGCAAATGACAGTCTCATTTGGAAGTCCAACGACCTACAAAGTAGTCATGTATAGGACAAGTGAAGCAGCCTCTACTACTACTGCTGCTGCTGCTACAGTAGGGGGTTTTGTACATATATATAGAGAAATGTTCAGCAGAGCGAGTAAAGCAAAGTCGCACGTGATGGATGCCAACGATTAGAGCGAGCACCCAAAGTCAGCCATTATGGCCAGAGGAACCATTCATCACCAAAAACCCTGTATAGCCTATAGAGCTATAGAGAGAGAAACAGAGAAACGACTTCCTTTCACCCTTTTCGGATCAAGCCTGCTAACAATAACAGCTGTCGACTGCAAAAACCCAGTTATGCTCTCGTGGTGACTACACACTAATCACCACCAAACCACCACATGCACAAACACCTACATAATTAAAATTTACATACAACCCCAATTATCCAACCTTCAGTTGTATCCGACATTCGTTTATCCGGCATTTCGATTTACTATCTATCCAACAAAGCAGCGCTATTCAGCGTGCTACTTGCCGACGCGTAACCTTGCGGCAAGCGCCAGAATCAAAAGCAGGGAAAGAGATTGCAATCTCTCGTTTGATGAAATGATAATTCTCCATTAATCATTTTGTTTATTAATTCATGATTCCCTGAATTTCCCTGATTTCCAGAATATTTTCATTGATTTTCCATGACTATTTACGCAAATGCAGGATCGCATTCGAAGAGTCAAACGAGTCGAAATGTTTACCTACAACAAGCAATTATTACTACTACATTGACTAATATTGTAAAATAATGTTATCACAGATTAGATATTCAAAGATTAATTTACACAGTCTGGATATTCAAACATCAATTACACAGATTGGATATTTAAAAGTAGGGGAGACCGGGGTTAGTTGGCTCAGGGGCACGTTGGTCTTTTCACTTTAAAAAATCGATAACAGGGGGCAGCACAATATCGATATTACAGAATGGGCACAACCATGTGACAAACCTAACAACGAAGTTATGGATGTTTCTGCAAACAATCTAAGGAGATAAGCTAATTTTTCAGTT